>BQNB010017874.1:0-61760 GCA_026074375.1 Tanacetum coccineum
GCTGTATAAGCTTATTTCGGGGCTTATTTTTAAGCCAATTTTGTTTTTTTTTTATTTTTCGTAGGATTTTTATAGTATAAAGTATTTTTTGTAAAAATTTCAGAATTTTTCGTAATCATTTAGTATTTTTTACAATTTAATTTAGTTAAAAGTTTTAAAAATTCATAAAAAATACAAAAATTATCAAAAAAATATTTTTCTTTTTTAGAAAATTTTATTTTGTCATATAGTTTGTAGGAAAAATTTAAAAATTTTCGTAGGGTCATTTTTACAACTTTTTGTTTTTTAAAGAGCGGTCCGGGTGCGGGATTTTGTCTTGACTCGTTTTTGGGTCAAACGAACTCCGTTTTCGGTCTAGTCTTTTTCATTCTTCGTTATTTGTTCCCTAGAGTAGTTTAGAAGCAAAAATTTCTTCGTAGGGTTAATTTTAAAGATTTTAGGTTTTTCCCCCTTTGTTCGGGATTCGTGCTCTCGTTTTCTAGCTTATTTTCATAATTTTTAGGATTTTCTTAAACGTTTTTGTTTATTATTGTTTAATTTAACTTCCTGCACTCTCAAATCATTTTTCTCCTTCCAACTCGAATCTTCCGACTGTATCGATTTTCCAGTACAGCCTCGTTGGGGATAAACGACCCGGGAACACTCTATACTACTTCTCGGTTTTATTGATCTTGTTGATTTTTAGACTTATATATATTTTATATTTTATAATATATTATATATTTAGTATAAAACCGACGGATCATATATTTAAAAGCCCATTGGACCCAAACTTCATTTAACTTAAAGACCCAAATGACCTAAATATTCAAAAAAATGACCCAATTAAACTCATTCTTTTATATTTGGGTCAAGATTAAAGATGGGTAGGATAAACCCAGGGTTTCATGGATGGCCAGTATGATTTGTATTTTGATTTTCGTAGATGAGGATTAATTTTGATAATGTGATCATATAGACGATTTAGAATCATTCCATATGGCATTGGAGAATTTGGTTTATTTGTAATCTTTTCAACTCGTGTAGGATATTGGAAATCATAACACAATTAGATGACTAGAGGATTAGCCAAGTTCTAGAGTGAGAAAGTAAGAGAGAACTTGCTAAAGAGAGAAAATTGTAACAATTCGTATTTTCAGGTCATTTTATGATGTCATTTACTTCGTCATATATTTCACTAATTATTTTTTTTCTCGTACGCGTTCGCTTTTAATTTTAATAGTTAAGTTAAATCGCGTAAGTTAAAAATCAACAATTAACACAAACGGGCACCAAACGAATTAAAGTTTTCATCAAAAAAGCACTATATTATTTTTACAAAAGTAATAATAAACTTTTTATATTTTATTTTTATTGGTTGTGAAAAATGTTTACGTTTCACAATTTAATACATTTAGGCATATTCGGAACCACCAAAACTTTTTTACACTTCAACAAATACCCATTATTATACCCAATACCCAAAGTTTTATAAAAATACACTCATATTTATTAACTTAGCCAAATTTTATGCAAAGAAAATAAACCAAGACTTATACATTACAAGTTTTACCTTTATATTAAAAGTAACCAACTTATAACTTGTAAATTATGCTAGATATTATACAAGATAATAAAAATCACCAACTAGCATCTTTCCCCCCTATATTTCGTGGCTATGTTGTCCAAGGGGACATATAGCACACATTCTACCATTTGAAAATTGTAAAAACTCTTTTCATTAAAATCATAAGGACTTTTAGCTAGTTTTTGACCAAGAGTCTCCCTAAAACCCTCCCCATGGTTCCCTTGACCCTTGGAGCTTAAGTCTTGACCAAAGACTCCTTAAAACCCTCCTAATGTTCTTTGACTAGTTCTAAGACTATATAAGGCTTGTACTAGTAATCAAACACATACACATATCATTTTCTTGGTGAAAAACAACATGAAAACCTCTCCTTTGCTCCTTTAGGCCACGGCTCACCAAGAACAACACCCAAATCCATACCAAATTTTACTTATCATATTTACACACATTCCTACTACATATCTAAGATATCCTTAGGTGTTTACAAGGCTTGGTTAACCATTTACAAGTATTTAACAAGAAAGGAAGCTAGGGTTTTCTTGGTTGTATAAACTTGGGTATATAATCTAAACAAGGGTTTAGATATGTGTTGGTCATCACACTACATCACACTAAGGTTATCTAACACTCTAATCTTTTCATAATTTTGTTTATATGTATATTACGTTCTATATAGTGAAATCACCATTAGGTTACTTTTAAACATGTAAAACATATTTCTGCTTGTGATTATAACTTTGTACACCTATTCATGTGTTATGTGGTTGAATAAATTATGGACTAGAGACCCTAAGGATGTAAGACATGTGATAATAAATGTTATAATGGACTAGTAACAAAGTGGTTAAACTAAAAAGTTATAAAAACTAGTTTTAAACATATTTTTCTAAAAATATTCAAAAGTTGCTGTTTTAATTCGAAAAATAAAGCCTTCATTTTATATTTTTATAAAATACTACATGTCATGACGATTCCAAAATGATAAGAAACTCGAAAAACCGATTTATAACGAAAAAGATACGACGATTTCAAGTTTACGTTAAATATATACTTTTATAAAACTATTTTTATAAAAATTACTATTCACCACAGAAACTTATATTTTTAAAACATCATTAATATGATAAAACTTTTAAATACGAGAACGTACTCGAAAGAATCGCTAAAAACGGAGTTAAAACGAATAAGTTACGACATTTACGAGATTTACGATAACTAAATCTATAAAAATAAATATATAACTGTTATGAACAGTAAAATCACTATTCATCAGAAAAACTCAAATTTTGAAAATGTTATATTTTGATAACTCGTCTTAATACGAAGGCGTGGACGTAAGAAACGAAAGAAACGGACTTAAAACGAGAAAGTTACGCCAGTTTTACTAAAGTATACTTATAAACGTTTTTACTTTATAAATATGATTTCACTAAAACGATTAGATGGTGATGTAGCTATATAGAATTATATGTGGTATTAGTTAATCAAAGTACTATATTACTAGGGAGTTTCATAATGAGGCCTCTTCGGGGTGGCGTATCGACGAGTTGTTGGATTTACGATTTAAAGTGTCCTAGCTCCTCATACGTCACTACATGACCTCTTAATTATGATAGCCCGAACGATAGTATGATGAGCTATACGACCTATAAATAATCAAAGTGTTTAGTACTTATACGACCTATATTGGATTAGGTTGCATTCGATCGTAAGCGTGACGCATTTTCTATTGTGAATACTTGTTGATTACCATTCACTCGAGGTGAGTTCATAGCCCCATTTCTATCTACTTGTTTTATAAACTCTACGGGGTGAAATTACATGCTTGTTTTACTACGGACACAAGTGTTTTAAACTGTATGCTATCCAGATTATTGCCTGATTATTATTGCCTAAGTTACCACAGTGCCATCTAAGTCCCTAATATCATGAACCGTCAATTGCTATTATAGTGAGCGCTAGTGTTGTGGATAGATCTATCGGGACTAACAATCCCCACCGGAATTTATGGTCACAAGTTGATCATGGTGCATTTAACATTTAGAGAACTGTAGGCTGTTTTGGCAGACACCCTACCTATTTGGGGCAGACAGACAGTTAAGGCTTCGGGGTCATGAGCTTAGCGCAATAATACATGTTTTGGACTACTGAATTTGTTTCATAGTCTACCATTACTTAAATCTTGTGATCCACACTTTTACAGACAAACCTATGAATTCACTCAACCTTTGTGTTGACTTTTAGCATGTTTAATTTCAGGTCCTAAGGTATAAGCTTGGATGGGAGCCGTGATGGATATCAATGAAGATGGATTCTGTGTTTATTTAAATTCAACCTCGTGTAATGGTTTGATTACGGTTTATTACCGGTAAGGTTCGTGTCATGAGCTTAGGGCAATAATACATGTTTTTAAGACTATTGACATGTGTTGCATAGTCTCTATATTACTTAGATCTGTGGTCCACGCTATTTCCTAATAAAAAATATGAATTCACTCAAAACAATTTTGTTGACGTTTTAGCCTGTTTTAAATCTCAGTGCTGAGGCATAAGAACTTGATGGGAGCCGTGACGGATATCTATTAGAGGGATTATGTTTCTTAAATTAATGTACATTTTGTCTTATAAATTCTTATGTCTTTTTATCAAAAGTATGAGACCTAACGTGAAAACTTGATCTTTTGTATTGACATTGAATGAATCTTATTTTTAAAAAAATCGTTCATTAAGGTTGTTTTTATATCTTGATTTTTGTACTTTGACGTAGCTATACCCCAATTGTTTAAATTTTCGCTGCGACCTGATTTTGAGGGTGTTACACAAACTTCATACAAAGTTATCAGACTACTTGTTTAGATCCCATATCATAGATCTCATTGATAGTCTTTGATATTATGTTGTATTCTACAACCTTTTCGTATAAGTTGATCACCAAAAATGAATCCTCTTCCCTTTTTTCCAAAGGGCAAATCGCATAAAAAGATACCCATCTTTAGGCACAATGGTCCATTTTAGGTTACTCTTCTTTTTTTTCTCAATTAAGGTATCGATCTTTTGGTTTTTGTTGCCAACGTTAGGGCAATTAACAGGTTCTTGGTTATATTTTCTAACGATCGTTATTTTTTGTTTTTTTTTTTTTATTATTAGCATCGTTTAGTCTTTATATATCTTTATTTTATTTTCTAAATCTGACCCGTCCAAGACGGGGACCCTCTATATCCACATTTTCACGACTCGGGTTCTAAAGGAGAATTTTATGCGAAACGACGTTTCGGGGACAAACTTGTTAGTTTTAAACCGGAGACCTGATTCTAAAACCAGAATTGACCAAAATGCCCTTACGGGATTCTGCTGGAACTTAATTATATTTTTAATATAACGCAGAAAATTTGACTTTCGGTTTTGGGACCCGCTATCATGCGGATTTTAAGACTAAACAAACATCATGACAAAAGTAAAATGTCATTCCGAACAACTTTCATGTTTCGCCGGAAGGCTATAACGGACTTGACAATGCTCAAATCGGACGTTTTCAAATCTGCAAGCTTATTACTTTTTTATACACATATTTTTATACACGTTTTTCTACATGATTTTATCCACGGTTTTATACACACATTTTTATTGACTCGTTTTTTCTACAATATATTTTTATTCAAATATTTTTTTCACCGTTTCTATAAAACAACATTTTTTTATACACACGTTTTTATACACACATTTCTATACACGTTTTTCTACATGCTTTTATCACGATTTTATACACGTTTTTACAGACACATTTTTATGCATTTTTTTAAAACGTGGATAAAAATGTGTGTAAAAACGTGTATAAAAATATGTGTATAAAACGTGTCTGTCTATTATTAAAAAATGTGTGTAATAAAAACAGTGGATTAAATTTCTTGTAGAAAAAACGTGTGTGTATAAAAATATGTGTATAAAAATGTAATAAGCTGGCAGATTTGAAAACGTCCGATTTGAATACTGTCGAGTCCGTAAGTTTTAGTCTTCCGGCGAAACATGAAAGTTGTTCGGAATGACATTTTACTTTGCCGCGAGGTTTGTTAGTTTTAAAATCGAATGACATGATTGCGGGTCTCTAAACCGGGGGAAAGTCAAATTTCTGCGTTTTATTTAAAAATATATTAAGTTCCAGCAGAATCCCGTAAGGGCATTTGGTTCATTTTCTGTTGAGATTCAGAATCTCGGTTATAAAAAACTAAAAGTTGTCCGAAACGTCCTACGCTTTTCGCATAAAAATCTATTTTTATGAACAACGTAGTCGTGAAAATGTGATATAGAGGGTCGTTTTGGACGGGTCAGATCTAGAAAATAAATATAGTATATAAAGGACTAACGATGCAATAATAAATTAACGATCGTTAAAATGTACCGAAAAAACCTGGACGTTGTTAATGCCTAATCAGTTGCAACAAAAAAACAAAAATCGATACCTTAATGACGGAAAACTAAAAAAATAATAATAAGTACCTATAATTTGACATTGGCCTATTAAGATTGGTACTTTTTTATGCAAATTTGCCCTTTTCCAAACTTAATACTCAAAAACATTTAACGAATTGACACATCCTTCGGAAGTGGAGTACATAAAGTTCATCAGTATTTAACACACGTACCTAAAAACCGGACCACACTAAACACAGTTCCTCATCTACAAGATCTTGTCGGCACACCACGGACCAACAATCTATGGGTAAAAGAGAGCTAATATGTGGTAATTAGCAGATTACCCACGGAATTACCCTCAATCCACCACGAATTACCCACATCATGTGTGGTGGGAATTTGCAGGAAATGTGCATGCGGATTTCACAAGGTACCACGAATCTTCCCATAGATATATTCGTGAACTTCAATCTCAACTGAGTAACCTCGTATTCACTAAAAGTCCAATACTAGCATTAAAGAGTGAAAGTAAATCTTGATAATGATCTTTTAGTGTGATGTATTGTATTTGTTGTGTTGTTGTGTTGTTGTTAGGTTTTGATAATTAACGGAGGGCAAACGATAGATGTATCATTAAAGGTTTGTTAAAACAAATAATGTCTAAAACCGTTATTTATATTTTTTGACCTCTCAATGTTTTGATAATAACAAAATGTAAAAATGTTTACGATAAAAATAAACATTTACAAATTATTAAACGTAAAAATCCATTTCTAAGATTAGTGATCACTTAAAGTATGTACAAACAAATCATTAAGCATGATTAGTGATCAAGAAAATATTTTTTCTTAACCATTACATTTTCACAAAGGTATTTCTACAAAAAAAATATACAAAAATACTTTTTAATAAAAGAAAATGTTTTATTTAAATAATGAAATTTGAATCTGGTTTTCCCTCTAAAATGGAAGCTTCCATACCAGATACAACATTCCCCACAAAAAGACAAAAACAGGAGCGGAGTCTAGTGGCGGCCCCCTTATAGGTCTGGCGGCCCCCAGATATATCTAGGACCGCAAGGACCGCCGCCAGCTAGCCGTTGGAAATCCTGTCTATAAATACTACACTATTTCTAGCATAAAAATATACCTCTTTGCACGAATTTTCCAGTCTTCTTTCTCTCTCTAAAAACCTTCTTTCTCTCACTAAATCTCTTGATCACTAACATTGTTTGATCTTGTTTCAAGTGATCTAATCTCTTCTTCTCATCTCTCATCTCCTCTTTATCAAGTGCAAGAGAAGAACATTCTTGTTATTGTTTAAAGTGAATTAATATCTTCTTCTCATCTCTCCTCTCCTCTCTTCAAGTGCAAGAGAAGAACATTCGTATTCGCCAAGATCAACAAATCTGTTTATTTAGTGATCTCTCCTCTCTTCTTTAAGTATCAAATCTCTATTGTATTCATTTTGTGTAATTGTGTGATTCGATTGTGTGGTATATCCGCATAGTTATATCTTGTGATTGTATAGTGTTTGTGAATTGGTAGATTGGTTCTAGCTAAGATTAGGACTCGACATTTAGCTTAGTGTCGGAAAATAACGTAAGCGACGTGTAAACGGTTTTCTCCGCCTAAAGGGAGCTTGTTGACATAGTGAAATCTCGAGTAGCATACTCGGGGAGTGGAGTAGGGAGAAGAGGAGCTTCGTAGCCGAACCACTATAAATCTTGGCATCTTGGTGTGCGCAATAAGAAACACTAGCTAAACAAGATTCGGAGGTCGCGGAGGATTGAACAAGAACTTAGCCATATTATTTAGAGAGAGAAAAAGGAAAGATGTGTATGTGTTTTAGAGAGAGAAAGAACATACACACACTTTGGTGAAATGATACAAAATGAATCCTCACCCCTCCATGGAAGTATGGAGGGGATATATAT
Source organism: Tanacetum coccineum (assembly GCA_026074375.1). Classification (NCBI taxonomy): domain Eukaryota; kingdom Viridiplantae; phylum Streptophyta; class Magnoliopsida; order Asterales; family Asteraceae; genus Tanacetum; species Tanacetum coccineum. The sequence continues at coordinate 7,913 of BQNB010017874.1, forward strand.
AGGTCAAGACTAAGGAAACTATTCTAACTTAACAATTCTAGTCCCTGCAAGTCTTGCCTAATGATAACTAATGTAATTCCGGATAAGTCAACATATTTTAAGGCTAACAATCTTCCCCCAATATGTGAACATACAGAATTACTTACAATGTTCCTATCAGGTACAAATACAACACAAATAAAGTCTTCCAAAGCGCTTCCAAGGCTGAAGATGTCTTCTGAGTTCTCTTGGTCTTGAAACTTGCACTCCAGCTTGGATCTTCAGTGTCTTTAATTGTACAGGAACCATTGTAGTATGCATGAGTTGGATTAACTTCCCCTAATTCATGTAGCATGTCTTGAAAAGCTTTCTTCTTAGACTTCTTTTTGGCAAAGTTTCTGAATCAGCTTCCCCCCAAACCAACATCCCTATCTTGAGCAGATTCTGAAACTTTGATGTAGATAGAAAAAAAACTTCTATTTGACATTTACGTGCACAATGGGATTTTGTAGAAGTAGAAACCACATCAAATACTACTGCTACTTGTCATTAGGTCTTGGTGAATATTCGTTTGGGGGTACATGCAAGGAATCAGCAACAATTCTTCTCACGTATGCAGAATACTTCACAAACCATACTAAGTAAAGTAGTATACACTACTTCCCCCATGAAGTTGACACAATAACATCAAAGTCAACTAAGTCACGGATGTACACGTTTTTCCCCCATGACAGTTTCGAACTCTCGGAAGCATCATTGACGTGTACGCACATATACTCGAGAAGTTCTTGTCTTAAGCAAACATCTTAAAAGGTTATAAATGACATTGAAGAACTTTGAAAGATTTTACTTAGACTGTGAAGTACCATTGTCTTGGAATAGCACAATAATATCCCGTGAGAATTGATGATTACATCTCAACCTTTAAACTCTCTGGTTAACTTACCAACCTCGTATTCTGTCGGCTATTATTATGACCACTTGGTGAAGTAAACACGATATACCAAACTTGAAACTGAAGTCGAATCCCCCAAATTTGTTACTTAATCTTGTACTGTTGTTGATTGAAGAACGATGCAAGATTAAATCTATAATTACTCTATACTCAACCATAAAAGTATAAGAAGTACAACACCTCTTGAAATTATCCACATCGACTTCTGCGTGTAACACTGAGTACTACAATGTAACTCCTTTAAGTGATAGTTATAACCCATGAGCACTACAATGTAACCCCTTACATAAGTAAATAACTAGATAATCCAAGTCTTAATCATCTTGCTGTATACGTTCAAGCAAGTCATCAATCGATAGATTGGGTTTGAAGAAAAGGGGTAGAAAATAGAAGGAAGTCTCGATGATGAAATAAGTAGACGCCTTCGTGAAACTCAACTTCAATCTTAAATAAGGAATACCAAATCAACTTCGTGATCACTTGACATCGTAATCCGAATCTTTAGCCATTTGTTGTTTTAGTGAATCTTATTCGAATCGTTTTTAGTGCTATGTATCATGTTTGTTGTGTTGTTGAAATAAATTAATGTTCACGGGATTTTACAAGTCTATGATTTAAATCGTAACAAGAATCAACTTTTATGAGATTTTACTAAATCAAGAAAAAACCGTGAAACAATAATTAATTGTTTGTTGAAATCGTTGATGTAATTTGAAGAACTTGAGCTTTTGTTAATGATTAATGAGCTTAAAAGGACTGACGGCGAAAATTGGTTCACTTTGGAGGGCTAGCGGTTGAATTATAGCTTGTAAGGACTAACGGCGTAACTCAATTTCAACAATGAGGATTAATAGAGAAAGACATGACTTGCAATGAATGTGTCTTTAAATCTAGGGACCAATAGTGTAAATTTTGAATTTTAATTAATTAAAAATTGTTTCCCTCCATGCAAGTATGTCTTCTTCCTTTTGAAACTTTAAAAAAATGACGTATGGTTGTACTCTTGTTACGGGCTCGATTCTTTATCGTCGATAGAAAATAAATACACCATGTTGATCGAAAAAGAGTCACGATCTCAACAGTGTATGTCTTAAGTCCCGTCGTACAATAACACTCGAAACCAAAAACTCAAAAATTACTTAAACGTGTAGAATTTGTCCTTGTTTAAGTTAGTTTGGTTCATAGTTTAGTTCGGTTCACACTAGACATCAGTTTAGATAGGTTCCCAAAGAAAAATGTCTAGATCGAGTCTTGTACTTGAACTAGATCGAGTCTTTAAGGCTTGAACTAGATCGGGTGATGAAGAACTTCTAGATCGGTTGTACTAGTTTGGTTGATGAAGAATTGCTAGTTCGGTTGATTTGTTCGGTTCCAAAGCTTTGAGTAGTTCGGTGGTCCTTCAACAACTTCCTTGAGTTTGTCTTCTACTGAAACAACAAAAGCCAACGTCGTCCTTGTTCCTCTTGTTCAAGCCGTGGACCACAACCAAAATAAGATCAAAAATAAGTTGTAAACCCAAAGAAATAAGCCATGAGAATAAGCAGTTGTAACCAAGATGTTAGCCACGAAAAAAATCAAAAATAACAAACCCTTTGTCAAATATGGGCTATTATAAAAAAATAAATCCTCAAATATGGGCCACAACAAAACCACAAACACAACACGCACGAATACAATAAACCCCCGGTTAGCTCTTGATACCAATTGTACGCAATAAGAAACACTAGCTAAACAGGATCCGAAGGTCAGGGAGGATTGAACAAGAACTTAGCCATATTATTTAGAGAGAGAAAAAAGAAAGATGTGTATGTGTTTTAGAGAGAGAAAGAACACACACACACTTTGGTGAAATGATACAAAATGAATCCTCACCCCTCCATAGAAGTATGGAGGGGGTATATATAGGTCAAGACTAGGGAAACTATTCTAACTTAACAATTCTAGTCCCTGCAAGTCTTGCATAATGATAACTAATGTAATTCCGGATAAGTTAACATATTTTAAGGACTTGGTTTGATTGTTCCTTTCCCTATCTCTTTATATTGTTGTCACTGTTATTTAGTTTTAGTTTAGATATTTACATTGTTGATTCATATTGTTGATTGGTTGAACATAAACTCGAATCTAAGTATTTTAAAAGCAAACTTTTAAAAGGTAAAATGAACCTGTAAACTATTCAACCCCCCCCCCCTTCTAGTTTTCACAATTAGTATTAGGAGCCAAGGTCACTTAAGATTTTTAAAATATATTGTATTTTAAAGCTTGGATCAATCTATGGATTTCGACAAATATCTAGAAGGACAATCCATGCAAAGACCACCAATTTTTGAAAGTGATAGTTTTATTTATTGGAAAAATAGATTCGAGACATATGTTAAATCAAAAGATCTTGATCTTTGGCATGTTATTACTAATGGTGATTTTCAACCTATTCAACAAAATTCGAAAACCAAATTAGATGAGGTTATCCCTTTTGAAAAACAAAGTGATGATCTTAAAAAGAAGCTTGCGAAAAATAACAAAGCCAAAATGGTTATAAGAAAAGAATATGAAAGAATTTTCATGTGTAATACGGTAAAAGAAATTTGGAAAACTTTGTTAATCACCCATCAAGATAATAACCAAGTCAAAGATAACAAGATCGACCTTTTGGTACAACAATATGAATAATTCGTCATTTCTGAAGACGAACCTATAGATAGTGCTTTTGCTAGATTTAATGCTATCATTACTAGTCTAAAAGCTTTTGATGAAGGTTATTCTAGCAAGAATTATGTTAGGAAGTTTCTTAGTGCTCTACATCCTAAATGGAGAGCAAAAGTCACGACGATTGAAGAGTCAAAAAACTTAACATCACTATCACTTGATGAACTCATCGAGAATCTCAAAATTCACAAGATGATCATCAAGAAAGATTCTGAAATAGTCAAAGCTAGGGGAGAAAGAAAATCTCTTGCTTTAAAGGCTAAGAAAGAATCTAGTGATGAGGAGTGTTCGACTTCCGAAAGTGAAGATGAAGAATACGCTATGGCGGTTAGAGACTTCAAGAAGTTCTTTAAGATAAGAGTTAGATTCGTGAGATAACCTCAGAACGACAAAAAGACGTTCCAAAGAAGCCGTGATGACAAGAACGGTAAAGGTGATAGAAAATGTTTTAGATGCGGCGATCCAAATCATCTTATTGTAGAATGTCCAAAACCATCAAAAGACAAGAACCAAAGAGCTTTCGTCGGAGGTTTTTGGAGTGATAGCGGTGAAAAAGATGATGAGAAGGTCAAAGACGAGACGTGTCTCGTAGCTCAAGCATCAAATGAGTTGTGTTTCGAATCCTCTTACTTTAGTGATGAAAACTCATCAATAGATGATTTAGTTTTAGATAATGAATATGATAAACTATGCAAAATTAGTTTAAAGATAATGACTAAAAACAAAAGATTAAAAGCCACTAGAAATAGTTTAGAAAAAGAACGTGGTATTCTAAAAGAAAAAGTGTCTACACTCAAGAAAAACAAGGGAGTTGATCTCGAATGTGTAAAATGTCATATGCTTAAAATTGAGAATGAAAAACTCAAAGAGGAAGTCATTAGATTAACTAAATTTGAAAAGAGTACACATTGTCTAAATGAAATGTTAAGTAATCAAAAACCCTCCGGAGAAAAATTGGATTTAGGGTTTAATTCATTTGAAGCATCATCTAGTGGAACTAAAGAAATAAAATTTGTAAAAGCCCAGAAAAAGGCGTCTTCTGATGGAGGTCTCATAAATATGGGTGGCCCCCATGTTAGGATTAAGAAAATCCATGTAAAAGACTCGGTCACCCCGTGTTATATCTAGCATAGGTTAGCTCGTAGTCTTAGTTTTAATCTTTTAGTTACCGTACGACTTATGGTGTTGGGCCGGGTCTTTACCCACTTGTTAGCCCACTCCATGGCCGAGTCTGGCTATGACGGCTTCATACTCAGCCTCATTGTTAGTTGTTATGAACTTAAACTTCAAGGCGTATGTGAATTTCGTGCCTTCTGGACTTACTATTATCAAGCCATCACCGCTTGATGTTGTGCCTGTATATAGCTTCCATCTTGTAGTTTGCTCCGTCTGTTGTTTTTCTTAAAAGTGTGTTTCCCCGTTCTTTCTTTCTTTAGTTTTGCAGGATGTCTGTAAGGATATGGATTTGACTGCGGTTTCTAGGCTTGAACTCGATTTCGTGTTCTCCCAGTTCTATGGCCCATCTGGCTACCCTCCCTGGATTTTTTTCCAGGCTTCTACAAACAGGAGTCTTATTGGTTTATTTGTTAGGACCGTTATGTTGTGTGCTTGAAAGTATATTTTTAGTCTTTTAGCGACATGAGTTAAAGCTAAGACTAGCTTTTCCATAATCGGGTAGTTGAGTTTGGCCCCTTGCAGTACTTGCTCAATAAAATATATTGGGTCTCTGAATCCACTTCCCATTTTCTGCCATCAAGACTGCACTTATTCACTCCTTCAGGCTGCCAAATAAACGATCAAATTTTCTCCTGCTTTAGGTGGCACAAGGGTGGGTAGCTTGTAGGGAATTAGAGGCTTCTACACACTTAATGTGCTGGTTCAAGTTTGTGCGGGGGGATATGCTAAAGTTAGAGAAAACAATCTAAGTAATTAGTATGTTAGTGTAATACGTTCTGTGCTTGCCAATACAAAGTGTTGTAATGCCAGTTTAGTAATGTTAGTTATAATAGTTAGTACTGTTTGTTATTCGTTAGTACTGCTAAAGTGATATGCATGAGATTATATTAGGAATGATATGCATGATCACTTGTCGCGGTTTTGCAAGCCCATTAGGGTTTTTGGTGTATAAAAGAAACCTGATGCTAGTTAGAGAAAATATATAGATCTAGCAGGTCATTTCTTCATAGTTAGTATTCATTAGTTTCAAGGTTATTATGTATTTGATTTGTGTTCAATATATTGAAAAGGTTTAGCAAGATTGGTTTTACTGTTTCATTGTTCTTCTTAGTATTGCAAACTAGATTCCGTATAATTTATGATATTCTCAATCTTAGTTTCTACAATAGTTGTTTTGGATTTATCCAACACAACTAAGCTTTAACAATCTAAGTAAGATCTGTTCAAAAGGGATCAACAAGTGGTATCAAAGCTTGTGCGAAACTTGTGAATAAGAAGAACTCTAACTCTAACTTAAGATGGTTAGTCAAAGAAAAGATGGAGTCACATTCAGAAACTACCCAAATCGTGGCCTGCACTAATAAACTTCCAGTACTCAAAACTAGAGAGTATGGTATAGAACAATACCTAATATCACTGATCATGCCCTTTCGGGAGGTAATCAGTAAATGGTGATTCAGTTTCACCTGTTGCATCAGCTAGTACTGGTGCTGAAGGTCCTGTCTCTTAAAACTGGGGGGGGGGGGGGGGGGTGGGAACAAAAACCAGCAAGGAAAAATAACTAAAAGCAAACAGCACCTCTTATGCTAGCCTCCTGATGAGAACTAAATTTTCTATACTAAAATGAAAGTTTCATGCCTGCAAGGATGCAAAGTCCCCATGGGAAGCTATCAAGAATTAGGCTTGGAGGACAACAACGACAAAGAATTAAAGAAAATGCAGAAAACCATTCTGAAGCAGTAATTTAAGAATTTTGCTGCATCAAGATCTGAAGGACTGGATAAAACCTATGATAGGTTTCAGAAACTCATCAGCCAATTGGAAATTCACGGTGAAGTTGTCTCTCAGGAAGATACAAATCTGAAGTTGATGAGAAGTCTACCATCAACTTGGAACAATATTGCTTTAATCATGAGAAACAAATCTGATCTAGACACATTGAGCATGGATGATTTGTATAATAATCTGAAGGTGTATGAATCTGAGATTAAAGGCCAATCAAGCTCAAGCTCAAACTCTCAGAATGTGGCTTTTGTATCTTCAGAAAACACCAGCAGTACTAATGAAACAGTTAATACTGCTCATGAAGTTTCTACTGCTAGTTCACAGGGACAAGCTTCTTCCTTAACTTATGCTGATGATGTCATATTTTCCTTCTTTGCTAATTAATCTAATAGTCCATAATTGGACAATGAAGATCTAGAGCAGATTGATGTTGATGATCTTGAAGAGATGGATCTCAAATGGTAGGTGGCCATGCTTACCATAAAGGTGAAGAGATTCTTAAAGAAGACAAGAAGGAATCTAAATTTCAATGGCAAAGAAACTATTAGCTTTGATAAGACAAAGGTTGAATGTTACAACTGCCACATGAGAGGTCAGTTTGCTAGAGAATGCAGGGCACCAAGGAATCAGGGGAATAGAAATGGAGATGCTCTAAAAAGGAATGTAATAGTGGATACATCTACTACAAATGCCTTGGTTGTTCAAGATGGGATAGGTGGTTATGATTGGAGCTTTCAGGCAGAAGAAGGGATCACAAACTTTGCTTAAATGGCCTATACATCCCAAGGTTCATCAAGTTCATCAAGTTCAGACTCTGAGGTACATACTTGCTCTAAAGATTGCTTAAAATCATATGAAACTCTTCAAAAACAATATGATCAACAGCGTGAAGCTCTTAATAAATCTAATCTAGAAATTATAGGTTATCAAATAAGATTAGAATCATTAGAAGCTATGATAGTTGTTCATGAAAAGAATGAAGTTGTTTATGAAGAAGATATTGCATTTTTAAAATATGATGTCCAAGTGAAAGATATTTCTATCAAAGACCTTAAAAATCAGTTAGAAGAAGCTTTGTTAGGTTTAAGAAAAAGACTCGGACACCCCGTGTATTGTCTAGAATAGCATAGCTCGTAGTTTAATAGAAAGCGTATGACTCATGGTACTGGGCCAAGTTTTTTACCCACTTGTAAGCCCATACCATAGCCCTTTGGGGCATTTAAACTCTTGTATAAATACCCCTTTCCATCCATGGGAAGGGGTTGGTTGTTCATTTGACAATACACACACTTAAAGGTGTTTTTCTCTTACTAGAACTAGCACTTTCTCTCTTTACAAATCGGCCAACCCATCATTCCTAAGCTTGTATTGTGATATCCAATATACTATAATTGGTATCAGAGCTCATGGGATGATTAGCTAGATTGTGTGTGCGTTTTCTTGGTTAGTTTAGATCAAAAGTTTAGTTTTTGAAGGTTTATGGTCTTATTCTTGACTTTCTTTGATTCTCACGTTTGTGATGTTAAAGTTAGTGTTTCTATAGTTGTTATAACCTTCTAGGATCAAGTTGTGCAAAAGAAACCAAGCAAAAATGTTCAAAAGGGTAATTTTTAGGTGTTTTTAGGTGAAAAAGTTTGTATTTTTCTTCACTGCATTTTTCCTCTCTGAGACATTCTTGGTTGCGTTTTGCCTCAAATAGTACTGCGTTTTGTCAGAGAAAGTACACTGCATTTTGTCGTTTTGTATAGTACAACGATACTGCGTTTTGTCGTATTTGCTCTTGCGTTTTAGTCACTGCGTTTTGGTTATTGAAGGTTGCGTTTTGCCTACTTGAAGACCTCACTGCGTTTTGCTTGAAGATCTCATTGCGTTTTGCTTCAAGACCTCACTACGTTTTGCTTCAAGACATCCATTGAGTTTTGATTGAAGACCTCACTGCGTTTTGCTTCAAGACCTTATTGCGTTTTGCTTCAAGTTATCACTGCGTTTTGCTTCAATATCACCGCGTTTTGCTCAAGACCTCCATTGTATTTTGCTTCAAGTTATCACTGCGTTTTGATTCAATATCACTGCGTTTTGCTTCAATATCACTGCGTTTTGCTTGAAGACCATATTGCGTTTTGATAGAAAGTAACTCTGGCAAAATTTCATTCTTTACTGCGTTTTGTCTAGGATTCTTCACTGCGTTTTGCCTAAGTTTCATTATCTTCATTACATTAACTTATTTCAACCAAACCAAATTACAATCAAATAACATATCACCTAATCCAACAAACAATCATCACTTTTAACATACAATCACTAATCATTGTACCGATCCAAAGTTTATCATAATACAAGTAATCAACCATGTCCAGTAATTCAGATGATATTCAAGTGGCCGGTTCCGATACCCGCCCTCCTATGCTCGATAGGACTGATTACGAATCATGGTCACAACGAATCCGATTATACTATAGAGGAAAGGAAAATGGATTGCAAATTCTTCAGTCGATTGATCAAGGACCATTTGAGCTTGGAACCACAAGGGATGCACTCAGAACTACCCCTGAGGGAGGTATCCTTCTTAGACCAGAAAGGCCTCATACATATAAGGATCTCAGTGACACGAAGAAGAAACGATATGATGCAGATGTCCATGCCACCAATATTGTGCTTCAAGGATTACCCAAAGATATCTACAAGCTCATTAATCACAACATTGAAGCAAAAGCAATTTGGGACAACGTCAAAATGCTTCTTGCAGGTTCTGAGCTCACAAAAGAAGACAAAGAATCTTAGTTGTACGATGAGTTTGAGAGGTTCAAGACAGGTGAAAACATCAATGAGTACTATGTTCGCTTTCACAAGCTGGTCAGCGACATGAGGAATATCAGAATGACAATGCCTAACATTAAGCTGAACTCCAAGTTTGTGAACAATATGTCACCTGAATGGGATAGGTTCGTGAAAGCTGTTAAACTCAACAAAGGTCTGAAAGAGACAAACCACGAACAACTGTATGCATACTTAAAACAAAATGAGAAGCATGATGTACAAGATCGACTGATTATTAAAATAATCACTCCTGCTACAAATGATCAACTTGCATTTGTGTCAATGGTCCAACCTCATGCCCAATCATCACATGTCCGGTCTCATCAATATCCTTCTTCATCAACAAACCCTCACTCACTACAATATCCATAATTCCCTGAAACATCACATATTGATTCCGGATACACCCAAACTAATGAAATACTTGACAACCTAACCAAACAAATGGCACTTCTTGCCCAATCATTTAGAGCTACACTTCCTTAGACGAACAATCAACTCCGAACCTCTTATAACACAAGAAATCAAGTAACCATTCAAGATGGTCGGGTTGTCGTTCAGAATGTTCAAGGGCGACAGAATCAGAATCAAAATTAGAGGTATGTTGCTCGGGGAAATGGTGCTGCAGGAAATGAGGGGCACATAATAGAGCTGGGAATGCCAATGCAGGTCAAGGAAAACCGGTTAAGTGTTATAACTGTAATGGGGTTAGACATATTGCAAGGAACTGTACTCAGCCTAAGCGTCCACATAATTTTGATTATTTCAAGGACAAAATGCTGTTGATGCAAGCCCAAGAGAATGGTGCAGTTTTGGATGAAGAGGAACTACTCTTTCTAGCGGGTGAACAGGGAAACACTTTTGATGCAGATGTGAAAAATCAACCAGTCTAAGACTTAGCTCTGAATGAGGACAATATTTTCCAGGCAGATGAATGTGATGCTTTTGATTCAGATGTTGATGATGAACCGACTGCTTAGACTATATTCATGACCAATTTGTCCTCAGCCAGGTCAGCAAATCCATAAGGTGGTCCATCTAATGCATTAATCTTATCTGAGGTACACACTATGGAAAATGCTATTGATCATGGTGTTACTAATCAGGATGAACATGAGATTCATAATGAAGTACAACAGTCAAATGCTATTGACTCAACTAGTGTCGATATGGGTAACAGTGATGTTATTCCATATGAACAATATTTGTCGGTCGATAATATGTCTGTTGTACCAAGTTGTGCATCTTCCGCTCTAAATGATGTATGTGTGTCATCTGATAATTATGCTTTCGTTCCTTATGACCCAATAGCCACTAAACTTAAGACCTACAAGGAACAAGTTGCCATTTATGAGCAACATGCTAAGTTTGAATTGACTGAACGTGAATAATGAATGGATGATCAAATGCGTATGCTTATTTAAAATCGTAATAAAATGGAAGAAAATCTTAAAAAGGAACTTCATTCTGTCAAGTTGCAACCTAATTCAACTATGAAAAACAACAAGATATTTGAAGAAACTGTAACGAATTTGAAACATTAGTTTAAACAGAAAGAGTCCAAATTCCTGACTGATTTTTTCAATCTAAAACAGCTTAACGATAAACTTGAGAATAAGCTTCACTCACAAGATCAATCCATTCAAACTGTCCATATGATGTTAAATCCTGCTCAGGTGTATGACCAAAGGACTAAAACTGCGCTAGGTGCCTAGAACCCTTTTCACCTCAGATAGGCCAAAAAGGCCCAACCGGCACTGTATGATGGTGAAGAACTTCTTAAGAGTCATCATGTGCCGGTAAATGTTCCATCGTCTGAGGAAGAACTAGAGTTAGCAGAAACTACTAGGAATAAACTATATGTGAAAATGAATGACTCTGCCTGTGTGGAAAAGAGGGTTAACATTACACCTCCTAACTACTCAAAACAAAATTTTATAGCAACATTCCCCCTCAGACTCAACTGACACCTGAACAAGTATTTTGGTCCTTAGATATAGAAAAATGAAAGGCCGAAGAGCTAAAGGCCAATGCCCCACCCCTGCCTGTCCTGCCACATGCGACTGTGTATCCTCCCAATACACTGGTCCATCTGGTCCCTCGAACGCTTCCAACTACAAGTCAAGTAAATATTGGTCTGTATGTAATTACTAAACTATTTTAGGATTTTGAGAAAACTTGTAAAAAACGTATCACACCAACGGGCATAACTGAAGGGGAAAGGGGTTTTGAACAAACAAAACGGTGTTACTTAACTAAAGTAATTCCATTTTTCAATCTACTCAAAGAACATTTTGAAGGAATTCAAAAATCTCTGGTCACTAAAGTTAGGGCAATGAAAGCCATTTTTGAAAATTTGGAAGCCGAGGTGGACCAGAATGAGATAGATTTACTTAGTGGTGAGATTGAATGGAAAAACCTTCTCATTACAAATAAGAACTTAATTGTCGAATGCATGTCCAAAGATGTGTTTTATACTGCAACTGATTATATATTAAATGTGTCTAGATTTTCTGACATGCATGATGCTTTCACTAGCGCTTAAAAATGTATTGCCGACCTTGAATCTGAAAATTTTAATCTGAGAAACAAGATTAAAAATGATGATCACAACTCAATGATAAAACATTTCTCCAAACTTGAAGTTGAACACTTTAACTTACAATTAAAGTATCAAAATCTTAAAGAACGTTTTAGAAACAAAAAACCAGTGACGTCTTCGGATGCTCCTTCATTTGATTCACTGTTTGTGATTAGGAAACTAAATGAACAGATTCAAAGTCGAGGCAATGTGATTCGTGAATTAAAGGAGAAAATCTCTCGCTTAACAGAGAAAAATAGTGATGCAAATCCCACTCTTGACCTTAAGGCCTTAGTTTCTCAGAACAAAGAGTTAACTGCAAAGCTCAATGCCCTTCACGATCTTAATGAATGCTTTAGGGCAGAAAATGCAAAAGTTAAGCAGCATTATAAAGAAATTGTATGATTCATTTAAGATAACGCGTGCCAAAACCACTGACCAAAATAACTCTTTGTTATCCGAAATTAAAAACCTTAAGGCTCAACTTAAAGATAATTCCAAATGTGTCACTATACCTGATAGTAAACCTAAAGTGCTGGCTCCTGGTAGATATCCTATAGATGTTGAACCAATTCCCCCTAGACTCAAGAAGAATCGAGAAGTGCATCTACATTATATCAAACACCTTAAGAAAAATGGAGAAACCCTTCGTGAAATAGTAGAGGAAGCTAAGGTGAAAAGACCATTGGATACCTCTCTTGCATCTACTTGCCGTTACACTAAACACTCTCAGGAGCTGTTAGAATATGTAATAGGCACGTGTCCTAAAGACTTTGGCCCGCGCAATAAACAAAATGCCTCTACCAATTCACTTAGGAAAAAGGGAGTTACTTTTGTCGAACCACATGAAACCTCGACTCATAACACACCACCACAAGTTGAGCACCAGAAAATAAATTCGACTAACGTTCCTGGAATTCCCTCTACAGGAGTAAAAGGTGCCTCAGCAGCTAGCAGGTCAAAGCCTAGGAGCAATACAAAGAAAGATAGGACCCTGCCAGCTAAAAGTGCCTTGAAACAAGTAGAAGCCCATTCTAGGATGAATAAGTCGAATGAGAAACATAAGAATCGTGTTGATTCTAGTATTAGCTATAAGCGTACTGTAATTAATTCGAATTCTAATACTTCTTGCAAAACTTGTAACAAATGCTTAATTTTTGTTAATCATGATCAATGTGTTGTGCGTTCTGAAATGTGTGTGAAACAATCCTCTGCCACTAAAGTGTGGCGGGTTAAGCAAGTTAAGCAAGTTTGGAAGGCCACAGGGAAATTGTTTACCACCATCGGCCATCAGTGGCGACCCACTGGCAGAATATTACCTTTAGGAGATCAGTGGCCTTTAACTAGGAATACTCCACCTAAGGTCTTGCCTACAAAACAATGGAAGCCCACTGGTAGACTTCTCCCGTTAGGAAGACAGTGCCCTTTAGTTAGGTCTACTGCTCTTAAGAGTGACTGTTTGCCAGCTGATCCACAGGAAACTATTGCCCCTGTTGCGTATAATCTTGCGTGCACTAACCAACCGGACCCCAATTGCAATTGGGGATCCAATGTATCCAAATATCCATTTTTTCCTTTGTTCAAATGCAGGTCGTACAGATCGTTCTCTGGTATTTGGACTCAGGCTGCTCAAAACATATGACTGGAGATCGCTCACGGCTCAGGAATTTCGTGAAAAAGTTTATTGGGACTGTTCGATTCGGAAACGACCATTTTGGTGCAATTATGGGATATGGGGATTATGTCATTGGTGACAGTGTAATTTCCAGGGTATACTATGTAGAAGGACTTGGACACAACCTTTTCTCTGTCGGTCAATTTTGTGATTCAGATCTTGAAGTTGCCTTCAGAAAGCACACATGCTTCGTCCGAGACTTAGATGGTGTCGACCTTATTAAAGGAAGTCGTGGTACGAACTTATACACCATTTCTGTTGAAGATATGATGAGGTCCTCTCCCATTTGCTTACTGTCTAAAGCCTCCAAGAACAAATCCTGGTTATGGCATCGTCGCCTGAATCACTTAAACTTTGGCACTCTCAATGATCTAGCTCGTAAAGATCTTGTTAGAGGTTTACCTCGGTTGAAGTTTGAAAAGGATCATTTGTGTTCGGCATGTCAACTTGGAAAGAGCAGGAAAGCTACCCACAAACCCAAGACGATTAACACCATTACGGAAGTTTTACACACCCTTCACATGGATTTATGTGGACCGCTAAGAGTGCAGAGTATAAATGGGAAGAAATACATTTTGGTAATAGTCGATGACTACTCCAGGTTTACATGGGTGAAGTTTTTGAGATCCAAGGATGAGACTCCCGTTTTTGTAATCAATCTGTTAAAACAACTTCAAGTCGGTCTCAACAAAACTGTCCGGTTCGTGCGGACTGATAATGGCACCGAATTCGTTAATAAAAATTTGACAGATTTCTATGAAAGCGTTGGCATTACTCACGAGAAGACCGTTCCGAGAACTCCTCAGCAGAATGGCGTTGTTGAACGAAGGAATCACACTCTTGTTGAAGCTGCTCGGACAATGCTGATATTCTCTAAGGCTCCCTTGTTTCTTTAGGCAGAAGCTGTGGCTACTGCCTGTTACACCCAAAACCGATCCCTTATACATACTCTTCACAACAAAACCCCATATGAACTAGTGCATGACAAGAAACCGGATCTCTCTTTCCTACGTATATTTGGGGCTCTCTGCTACCCAACAAACGACAGCGAAGATCTTGGCAAATTGAAAGCTAAAGCAGACATTGGGTTCTTTGTTGGTTACGCACCAAACAGGAAGGGTTACAGAATCTACAACAAACGGACCCGACAAATAATGGAAACTATTCACGTTACATTCGATGAGCTGACTGAGCAAACGGCTCCTGTACACTCCAGTTCAGGACCTAATCCTATCCTTTTGACGCCTGGACCTATAAGTTTTGGGCTCGTACCTAATTCTGCTCCTGCTATTTCATATGTACCTCCCACCAATAAAGATTTGGAGCTGCTGTTTCAACCGATGTTTGATGAATATTTTGAGACTCCAACGGGTGATCATCAGATGACTCATGTCCCCGCAGTTCCACCCCTGGTCATTCCAACCGGTCCATCAGTATCTATCTCCTTTGATCACGACGCACCATCAGGCAGTCATTCACCATCCTCCTTGGCTCATCAATCATCTTCGGTACATTACAGTGTTGCAACTGAGCATTCTTTTGAAGTAAATCCATTTGCTGCAACTGAGCACGAACCATTTGTTAATGTGTTCGCCCCAGACCCGAACTCTGAAGCATAATCTTTTGGGACTCTCACGATTACTACACCGAACCAATCCACTCAACCTCATGAACATCTCCACAAATGGACCGACTCTCATCCTCTTGATAATATTATTGGGAACCCTTCTCGACCGGTATCCACTCGGAAACAGCTTGCTACAGATGCTCTGCGGTGCTTCTATAATTCAGTACTATCCAAAGTCGAACCTAAAAACTTCAAATCTGCTATTGCTGAAGACTGCTGGTTTTAAGCCATGCAAGATAAAATCCATGAATTTGATCTACTGGACGTATGGGAATTAGTGCCACCTCCAGACTGTGCAATGATTATTACTCTCAAGTGGATTTATAAGGTGAAACTTGACGAGTATGGTGACGTGTTGAAAAACAAGGCACGTCTTGTGGCAAAAGGATATCGTCAAGAATAAGGTCTTGATTTTGAAGAATCCTTCGCCCCGGTCGCCAAACTTGAAGCTATTAGAATATTTCTTGCCAATGCTGCTAGCAAAAACATGACAGTTTATCAAATGGACGTGAAAACTGCATTCTTAAATGGCGAGCTTAAAGAAGAAGTCTATGTGAGCCAACCAGAAGGCTTCGTTGACCCAGATCGTCCACATCATGTCTACCATATAAAGAAAGCTCTTTACGGGTTAAAGCAGGCACCCTGAGCATGGTATGACACTTTGTCGAAGTTTCTTCTGGCACAAGGATTCTCTAAGGGTGTAGTTGATCCAACCTAGTTCATTCGGAAAACAAGCAAACACACTCTTCATGTTCAAATATATGTTGATGATATCATATTTGCCTCGACCAGCCCCAAAGACTGTAACTGTTTTTCTAATGAAATAAGCTCTAAATTTCAAATGTCGATGATGGGTCAAATATCCTTTTTCTTAGGCTTACAAATTTCTCCGAATCCTAGAGGCATTTTCATAAATCAATCTAAATACGCTAATGAGATTTTAAAGAAATATGATCTTCAAAAAAGTGACCCTGTTGACACTCCCATGTTGGAGCGAACAAAACTAGATGATGACCTCTCAGGGATTCCTGTTGACCAGACCCAATAGCGCAGTATGATTGGATCTCTGATGTATCTCACAGCCAGTAGACCTGACCTTGTTTTTGCTGTGTGCATGTGTGCTAGATATCAATCTAAGCCCACTAAAAAGCACCTTGAACCAGTTAAATGGGTGTGACAACCGTGGTTTGAGCAGGGTAGCTTATACCTTTAGACTTTAGTTTTGCTCATTTTATGTGATTTTTGAGTGTTTTGTGGTCGTTTTGATTGGTAATTGTGGTGTTTATATGCATGTGATCGTTTTAGAATTAAATGATCATTTTGTTATGTGTGTTTATATGTTGAGTTAAGTAGTCCATTCTTCGGAATAGGGAGTTTGAGAATGGATGACGTTTTGCATATATTGCTACGTCAAATCTTGATTTTTAAAGGATAAGCATTTATTGAATGTGAGTGGCTTTAGGAAGGGGAAATGATATGGTGAAATATGAATTTGTATCAAACTTTCCATAAATAGCAAGTGAATTTAGAAATGAATGTTATTTTTAGAAAGTTGTTGTTTATTGCGTTTTAACAAAAAGGTATAGTTAAAATATAAACCTTAGGTTTTTGTAGGAATACTTAAGTAATGTTAATTATTAGTTATTAAAAAAATAAAAAATAAAAAATTATAAAGTGAATTAGTTAAATCGTAATAGTAAAAAAAAAGAAGTTTAATACCTATCAAATTCCTAGTTTGATTATCTTAGACTAATAATGCATATTTATAAAACATATCACCAATTTTTTTTTCATTTTCTTCCCTTGTGCCGTGAGATCACCATCCCCAAGAACCATAGGGAAAATCTTTTCAATGGAGCTAGATTCAAGATTCAATCAGAGAGTTGTTTAGGAGGCTTGTAAATCAAAGGTAGATACTTAACCTTTTTAATTCTCTTAGTTTTGTATAGCTTATTTAAGATTGGATTTAAGTTTTATATAAAATACAGAGTTATTATGTAATTAATGTTAATATGTTATATTAGATATGGAATTGGGAGGTTCATGCAATTTTAGGTTAGGGTTTGCATGGATTGATGTTATATTGATGAGCAGAATTTAGGTCATATTGATTGACGTTTTTCTCCATGATGGAAAATGCAAATGACATGATTCTTTTTTTTTAAACTGAAGCATTTTGAGTCTTCTTTTCAAAAAATCTGGCCTCAACAGTGTTTGAGGTCGGGAAGTCAAATAAATAATAGTTACAAGATTCGTTGTCAAAACTGTGTTTTCAGACGAATTTTGAGTCAACTTAGGTGAGGTGAAAACCCTACTTAAGAAGTTTTTTAAATTAAGCCCTTTTACAAAAAGTAACTTTCATATGTATATTAAGAAACCCTAAAGCGGGAAACGATTACTATTGTTTTCTCGATGGTTTCTTGGGTTACTTTCAAATTCCCATCGATCCTAAAGATCAAGAAAATACCACATTCACGTGTCCTTATGGAATGTTCGCCTATCGTCGCATGCCTTTTGGCTTATGCAATGAATCGGGCATGTTCCAAAGGTGTATGATGGCTATCTTTCATGATATGATTGAAAAGACGATGGAAGTCTTCATGGATGACTTTTTGGTTTTTGGAAATTCATTTGAAAATTGCCTCTCTCACTTGGATAAGATGCTCAAAAGATGCGAAGACACTAATCTTTGTCTAAATTGGGAGAAAAGTCATTTTATGGTTAAGGAAGGAATTGTCCTTGGCCATAAGATTTCCAAAAATAGGATTGAAGTCGATAAAGCCAAAATCGATGTGATTGCTAAATTACCTTATCCCACCACCATCAAAGGTGTTTAGAGTTTACTCGGTTATGTCGGTTTCTACCAATGGTTCATTAAGGATT
The DNA here is from genome assembly GCA_026074375.1 of Tanacetum coccineum. Classification (NCBI taxonomy): domain Eukaryota; kingdom Viridiplantae; phylum Streptophyta; class Magnoliopsida; order Asterales; family Asteraceae; genus Tanacetum; species Tanacetum coccineum. Next base: position 26,097 of record BQNB010017874.1, read on the forward strand.
TTTCCAATATTTCCCGACCGATGACTCATCTCCTTGATAAAAATACTCCGTTCATCTTCTCCAATGATTGTATTCAAGCTTTTCAAACGTTAAAGAAAAAAATTACTGAAGCTCTAATCTTGATTGCCCCCGACTAGGACTTACCCTTTGAGCTTATGTGCGATGCAAGCAACTTTTCCATAGGTGCGGTCTTGGGGCAAAGTGCGGTCTTTGGGGAAACGGTCATGAAAAACACTTTAGGCCTATACAACTATGCTAGTAAAAACAAGGAAACGAGCGAAATCGCATTTACACCACGACAATAGAAAGAAAAGTTAGCGCGTGGTTAATGCCTTTAAAAAAAATTCTAGCTTAACCTCATCTTGAACAAAAGCATAGTGTAATACGTATCACTCCGCCCTAGAATATATCTTTGCTAAAAAAGATTCCATAAAAGGCGAGATTGGCTCGATGGTCTCCCTCCTTCAAGAGTTCAAGTTCAGTAATTTGAATACAAAAAGAGAGGGAGAATCTCGTGGGCTGATCATCTTTCCCGATTAGAATATCCTTATGTAAATGTGCTCACCCTAAGGAGATAAATGAATACGTTTACCTCTCGAGAACACTTAATAATGGTGACTTTTCATGGTGACTCAAGTACCGAACGTGGTTTGTGTCCGTTTATGCAAAAAACCACCGGCGGAAATTTCATTGTTAAAGGGATGTCGTCCCAGCAAAACGCAGGAGGGTAATATCCCCTCTACGCCACGTCAGTTACCACGTAGTGCCACGTGTTGCCACGTGGTAGCCGTGGCCACCATTTGACCCGATTGTTGACTGGTGGTCAACCGCCGTTGACCGGTGGTCCGACGGTGGTTGACCGGTGTTCCCCACGGTGACCCGTCGTATATGACAAACCCACCCAGTTGATCGCTGTCGTACCACCATGGACGATGGTGCTCCAGTGACGGTGGCAAATCCACGTGGCACCACTCAGTGTGACAACGAGCTATCTTAATGGTTTAATGCAGGGTTCAGGTGGCGGGTACTAGCTACTGTTCATTGCCGAGGTTTGTTAGTAACGGAGTTTGTCAAGTGGTTAGGAGGTACTGTAGCAGGCTCGGGATCCGAGCCCATCATTGGGTCCTTCTAGAAGCTAACGTGGCAGTTTATGGTTGGTGGACATGGAATAATACAGCTAATGATTAGCTGGTTCGAGGAACCATTTCCGAGCCTAATAATAGGAAAATAAATGTGGCAGGTTGGAGTGACAAAATGACTAAAATGCCCCCAGATCTTGCATTATGATTGGACAAAGGCTTGAAATAACGAAATTGCCCTCCCACCACTTGGGCTATATATACCAGACACAGCAGCTTCATTTGGGTGAGTTGTAAGTTTATTTTCAAATAGTGTAGTGTAGGTTTAGTTTATGAATAAGTAGTATATGTTATTATATATAGTATGTATATAATATATATAATATATATATATATATAATATATATATATTATATATAATATATATATATATATATATATATAATTATACTAGAGGGATTATTTGATAAAACGCGTGTTAAACCGCCCGACAATAACAAGAATGGCGTCGTTAACCCCACACCACCGGGGAGAGGTGTAGCGATTTTTACGGGATTGTTTGTGTTCGAGCCTTGAAGATCCTTTCTTCCGAAAGTTTATTTTCGTTCTTATAAAAAAATAAAAAAAATCTAAAAATATTTTCCCTTCTTATATTTTATTTTACCTTTTTTCTTTATAAATAATTAAAAATATCAAAAATATTTTTTTATTTTTATTATCTTTATATAAAAAAAATTTCAAAAAAATATTCTCCTTTATCCTATTACTTCATTTTAATTCTTAATCTCTTTATCCTCTTATCCGAATTATTCTTCGCCATGTTCTTCGTATAACCATTTTGGTTGCTTGTGGTGTGGAGGTCCGTTTAATGGTGGAAACTGTCCGGGCTGTAGCCGTGTAGGATCCGGAAATGAGTTTGTCTATAACCCAAATCCTTATTCTTATAATGAAATACCGAACTTTTTCAACCAACTCCACAACCCCATAGCGAACAATACTCTTGAGAGTGAAGTGGGAACGATTCTCACTATATGTTTGGATTGCCACCGCACGGGTACCAAGCACAGGCTTGTCTAGAGCAGATAATCGTGCTACAGATCAAAACTTAAAAAATTGATAATTATTTATCCACAAATTTCACTGCGAGGTTTTCTCAACCAATATCTTTAGCTAGTGATAACTGTGGGCCTCATGCGACTTATTCAGTGTCACCCGTTGAACCAATAATTTCAAATTCTTTCGTTTTTGACCAATTCAACCCCCACAGCAGTTCAATAATCATCACCTCAGGAAACTACAGAAGTCACACCTTTGGTTGAAAGTAAAGAATGGATTTGAAACAAATAAGAGCTTTCTTTTCTAAAATGATGGAAGATTTTACGAAAGAATGAATAAGAGTTACATAAGCAGGAGTTTTAACTACAGCTTCTAAGAGAGCAAGATTACTTGCCCGAAAAGCAAGCAGCTACAGGAAAAGCAAGTTCCCTCACCAAATTTCTGTCTTTCTCAACTATGAAGAAATGTGTGGCACAAAAGTTTTTGAAGAACAAAAGCTCAATATGGAAGATTCGATGCAAGATTTTGCTTGAGAATTTGTCGCAAAAAGAGCTTTAATATAATCATAATACATGTTGAAGATCTAATTAAAGTGCAACTTAAAATTAAACTTCTCTTGGTTAATTTGAATTCTCAATGTCTCAATAAGGAAGAGCAGGAAGTTAAGAATATCACAGAGCTGACAGCTAAATGTCAAACTCGTATTACATCGTGTTTGCAGAATTTCAAAGTTATTTCTAAGGAGAGTACTATTCTTTTGAATAATACACCTCAAATTTCTCCGGTTAATGCAATCACACACGAATTTACCCAACCAGAAAACCTGAGTACATCTTCTAAAATTGGGGAATGAGGAACTAAGCACTATTCCTTGAAAAGGAATCGGATGAATTCATAAGTCCATGTTGAGGACCTTATGGCCAATCCCAATAGATTCCGAGGATACGATCCGGAAGTGATCGTGTAGCTGTTTTAAACCTCGAGTGATGATTATCTCCCATGTAAGGAAAAATACATCCGTGACTTTCTCTAACCCTCTTTTCGAATTTGACGACGAATATATCTCTAATGACGTAAATCTTTTTTTTTGATGAGGTGTTAGAGAACATCGAGAGTAAGGACTCTTATGTTTCTAACCTTGATGAGCCGGCTTTGTTAGTCAACACCTCTTTCTGATGCTAATGAGGATGAGTGTTTCGACCCATAAGGCGTAATTGATAAAATCGATGCTTTTCTTAATATGGATATTTCTACCGGATCTGGGAAACGGTTATCATGATTCAGTGGGAGATATAATCTATCTTGAGAGTTTGCTTATTGATGACACTAGCCCTAATCTCCCTCTCGATGTGTTTTTAGATCATGACCCAAGAAGCTTAAAGGATGAACCCGATAATGATGATTTGATATCGAGGACAAAGTTTTCGACCCCCGGATTTATGAGAAATGTTTTTCTCCACGACATTTGTGAATTAAACCTTTGAGGATCGTCCCCAATTATTTTCCCATCACTTTGTTATCTGAATATTTCTTCTTATCCACTTATTCGAGTGGTTTCTTTTTATTCACTCTCCTTCGGGTGTAGAGGATACTATTCTTGACCCCTGTCATTTCCACTGTTACAATTTTTCTTCTCTTAACCGAGGCATATGATAAATCTCGATAAGTGATTTTTCTATTCTTCTGTTTCTGCCCCAAGGACAAAGGACTCCGGGGAGAGTCAAGCTAGAGACTCCACAAAAACAAGCGCTTTCTCGGGAGGCAACCCTGTCCTTTTCTTTCTTGCTATTTTCTTGATTAATATGATAGTGTGTGATTTTATATCCTTAAAGTGTGAGGGGCGTGTTTATTTCTTTGGTATGTGGTTTCATTTTGCAGATTTCTTAAGATCATGAAGACCCCCTGCTTGTTTTCATCCTTCCATCATCCTGTCTTCTGATCTTTAACTTATTTATGAATCCTCAATCCTGATCATGTATGATATATATTTTTCCCCTTTCTCACTGGAATTTTTTTGCATTTGCCTTTTTCTTCCTAAGTTGTGGGGGTAAAACCCGATATATTTTGAACATTAGGCCAATGTTCAATTCTAAAGTGGGGGGGGGGGGGGGGGTGGATTTCTATTGACATGTGATCATCATACCAGTGCCTATATAGTGTCTACCAACCGTTTTTGAACCAAAAATTAAAATTTTTTATTGTTTTATTATGAATATTAAAAAAATGAAGAAAATATCTAAAAATATAAAAATAAGTAGGGGGCGGTGGCCCGTAGAATTAGTTTAGCTTTGACTTGACTGAGTTTTTGAAACTCTAATAGCTTTCCCCTTAGCTTTCGAGACTTGGCGTTAGCTTAACTTTAAATTTTGCAACAAGGACGAAATAGAAAGAGATAAATAAAAGTTTGATGCTAAACGTTGGATTAAGTTGGATATCTTTAGAGCTCATAAGGATAATTGTGGCTGTTTTTTGCTCCCCACCTAGCTTAAATTTATCGCTGATAAAATTGTAGAATAAAATAAAGTTGCTTTTAGTTTTTTAATATAAACGATCTTAGTTTAGAAAATACTAGATCGGACGGCTTCGTAAAGAGATTCCTTCTGGTGTGGGAAGTAAGTGTACACATCGAGGTTTGTCAGTGTTGTGGGGAAATAACTTTCTTGGACCGATGAGGGTCCGCACCATACTGAGTTGCGAAGTATGTGAAAAAGTAGCGCACAAGACGCTTGGAAATTTTTGTTGTGCGAAAAGAAAATGCAGTATAGGTTCGCGATGGGGAACCAGTAGGCGGCGTGAAATAAAGATCGGGTCTTGATGAGTGGAGTAGCTCATATGGGTGGTCGTGGTTAGTGTGGGAAGGTGCGGGTCTCCACGGCACTCACACCTATTTCGCGTAGTACGGGCGTGGTGTCGCAAGAGAAGGCAACAAAACTTTTTAATATTGCGCCAGTGCAGTTTAACAAAGGTGTGTTAGTATGCAATAAAGAATAATAATAAAAACTGTGGGCAGATAAAAGTTTGTTGCATCTTGCCGGCTCACAACCGATGTTGCAGCCTTCAAAATAAGGCACATAGTTATAATAATCCGAGACAGATAAAAGTTTGCTGCATCTTGCCGGCTCACAACTGATGTTTCAGCCTTCTAAAAGGTCGAGGAAATTACCAAGGTCAAAATATGTTTGTTGCATCTTCCCGGCTCACAACCGATCCTTTTGCTAGCTTATTTTTAAGTTAGAAAGGTCCCCCTTGGCCTTTTTTGCTTATCAGTTTTGGCCAAAAAGCTATTTCCTTATTTAGGCTTATTAGCTTATTGATTTTGCTTATTCTAGGTCTAGTTTAGCTTATTAAGTTAGATTAAGCCCATTTTAGCTTAAATTCAGTACTGTCCAAAGTCAAACCAAAAAACTTCAAATCTGCTGTTACTGAAGACTGCTGGTTTCAAGCCATGCAAGATGAAATCCATGAATTTGATCGACTGGACGTATGGGAATTAGTGCCACCTCCAGACTGTGCAATGATTATTGCTCTCAAGTGGATTTATAAGGTGAAACTTGACGAGTATGGTGACGTGTTGAAAAACAAGGCACGTCTTGTAGCGAAAGGATATCGTCAAGAAGAAGGTCTTGATTTTGAAGAATCCTTCGCCCCGGTCGCCAGACTTGAAGCTATCAGAATATTTCTTGCCAATGCTGCCAGCAAAAACATGACAGTTTATCAAATGGACGTGAAAACTGCATTCTTAAATGGCGAGCTTAAAGAAGAAGTCTATGTGAGCCAACCAGAAGGCTTCGTTGACCCAGATCGTCCACATCATGTCTACCGTCTGAAGAAAGCTCTTTACGGGTTAAAGCAGGCACCCCGGGCGTGGTATGACACTTTGTCGAAGTTTCTTCTGGCACAAGGATTCTCCAAGGGTGTAGTCGATCCAACCTTGTTCATTCAGAAAACAGGCAAACACACTCTTCATGTTCAAATATATGTTGATGATATCATATTTGCCTCAACCGACCCCAAAGACTGTGACCATTTTTCTAATGAAATGAGCTCTAAATTTCAAATGTCGATGATGGGTCAAATATCCTTTTTCTTAGGCTTACAAATTTCTCAGAATCCTAGAGGCATTTTCATAAATCAATCTAAATACGCTAATGAGATTTTAAAGAAATTTGATCTTCATAAAAGTGACCCTGTTGACACTCCCATGGTGGAGCGAACAAAACTGGATGAGGACCTCTCAGGGATCCTTGTTGACCAGACCCAATATCGCAGTATGATTGGATCCCTGATGTATCTCACGGCCAGTAGACCTGACCTTGTTTTTGCTGTGTGCATGTGTGCTAGATATCAATCTAAGCCCACTAAAAAGCACCTTGAAGCAGTTAAACGGGTCTTTCGGTATCTCCAAGGATCCATAAATATGGGTCTTTGGTATCCGAAAGACACCGCCATGGCACTAACAGCATACGCAGACGCAGATCATGCAGGTTGTCAAGACACTCGAAGAAGCACATCTGGTAGTGCTCAGTTCCTTGGTGATAAGTTAGTTAGCTGGTCATCAAAGAAGCAAACTAGCACGTCCATCTCGTCTACAGAGGCTGAATACATCGCGATGTCTGGTTGCTATGCCCAAATCCTATGGATGTGGTCTCAATTATCGGATTATGGCTTTGCATACAATCACATCCCTTTGTATTGTGACAACAAGAGTGCCATAGCTCTATGCTGCAACAACGTCCAACACTCCAGGTCTAAACACATCGACATCCGACATCATTTCATCAGAGAACAAGTGGAGAAGGGAGTGGTTGAGTTGTATTTCGTGAGGACAGAGTATTAACTGGCTGATATATTTACTAAGGCACTGCCCAGAGAACGATTCGAATTCATTCTCCCACGGCTTGACATGAAGAGTATGAAGTCAGAGACACTCAAACATCTTCAGGATGATAAGGATGAGTAACGGATTTTCTTCAAGTATCCTATGTAAATATGTACATATTCATCATCAAAAAGAAAATACAAAAAAATATAAAACCAACAAAAATCCATAAAAATCGGAATATATAATCTCTCAAAAAAAAATTAATTTCCAAGACATGTCTTTCATTTATCGATAACATTTACGGACCTAGAAATGTCATTCAATAATGACACAGGCCTTTAAATGAAGCTCGAATGGAAGTTCAAACTTTTCAAAACATGTCTAAATGGCTTGCAGTTACTTCAGACTGCAACCCGGTTTTCAAAATAAGGAAAGATCGTCGCCAAAAAGACGGCTGTTCCTAACAACGGGTGATTAAGTTCTCCCGGGCATGGATTACTTTATATCCGTGCATCCTCGATCTAATGTACGCTTCAGTGCATTATTTCTTGATAAAGAAGAGAAGTCTTCTTTTATTCTTATAATTTTCCTTCTATGATTCTTTGGAAAAATTATTTGGATTTCCCAGGCTGGTTTAATAGGGCTTTTGAAAATCAATCGGACTTGGCTTTTAATAAATTTGACACTCATTCAATGACTACAGCTCTTTAAATAGAAAACGGGTCATTGATTGAGGGGGAGAGTAGTTTTTGTCAAATTCATGTCATCTAACGGGCATTTTTAACACATTGTATACATAACTGAGAATGGTTTGGTAACTCACGGGGTTATGGTTTAAGGGGGAGTTAAATGTGTGTTAACTCAACAAGGGCCAAATGTGTCATCTATGTGCAATAATAGGGCCTTAAGTGCTAGTTGATGTTTGCTTGCCAGACTTGTAACACAATAAAGGACTAATTGTGCATTTAATGCAACTTAATCAACCACTTTGTTGCTAGATAACCCTAAAAGAAAAGAAGGTAAAGAGAGAGGGGCCATTTGTGTCATTATCTGAAAAGTGAAAGTAGGTACTTAAGGATGTTGCGTTTTGACCCAGTCAAACAAGTCAAAACTAGTCAAAATCTTTTTCAACTTTTCTCTCTCAAACACAACCTTTGTTGCGATTTGCTTCTCTCTCGAATTCCTGTGAGATTTCGTGTTGTGGTAAGACTTGCTTTAATGATAACTATCACCTTAATATGCTATCTAAATAACATCGTGGCCTAAATCTGTGTAAAAACCTTGTTATGTAGATTCTCGTGACTGTTCATCGACAACACTTTGGTTAGTGTTTCCGTTTGTGTTTTAGGTGTTGGGATAGCATTAGAATAAACATATGATGCCTGCTAGATGTATCAATTGAATCCCCAATTACCTCATTAGGGTCCTTGTGATTTTCGAGTACTAGTTGACTTGTTAGTCAAAATTCACGCTTGTTTGATGCTTGTCATTGCTTAGGGTCGTTGTTAATATAGTTAGATGTTGTTATAGTATGTATAGAATGATATAGTGTGGTCAAGGAAGCCCTAATTTAAATGATTGATTCTGCGTTATAGAATTCTTGGTTTCATTTTGTCTGTATGTTCTTCGTTGCGTTTTGGTGTTTAGATTCTTGGTTGCGTTTTGGTTTAGAATTTCAAGGTTGCGTTTTGGATAAGAAATTCTAGTTGCGTTTTGGTTTAGAATTTCTAGGTTGCGTTTTGAATAAGAAAATCTAGTTGCGTTTTGATTGATATATCTGATTGCGTTTTGCTATGATAATCCATGTTGCGTTTTGGTTGATCTATTTGTTGCGTTTTGTTTATTAATTATCAAACAGGACAAAACGCAAGTGGTTGCGTTTTGCTCAGAAGACAATTAAAACATTAAAATAATCAAAACCCCATTTCGAAATTTTTTTAAATGGTTGCGTTTTGCCTATTTTTTAATATTATAATGCTTGCGTTTTGATGGCTGCGTTTTGATGTGATTGCGTTTTGCTTCCATGCGTTTTGAGTTTTTATCATTAAATATTCACTGCGTTTTGGTCCTTAAGTGTACTGTACATTGCGTTTTGCTCAGTGTGACTAATCCATTGCGTTTTGTCTTGCTATCCTTATAAACTGTCTTTGGGTCTTGTGGTTTAGTCAGTGTGTTAAGTCGTCTCCTACAAGAGTCAACTTCCGTTGCCTCAAGATCTAACTTCAACTATTGACCTTCACACATCTAACATCTCCTATCTGTATGCACGTCTTTTCTGTGTATGTGACTGTGCAGATATAATGGCCGATGTTAATGCTCCGGTTGAACAAGCACCTGCTTTAGCATCACCCACCCGCACAGATGAACAAATCTTGCCTCGCATTCGTTGGGTACCAATAGGGAAAAGCAATTGCTATCTGGATGCTGAAAAGTCGCAAAGCAACCCAATCTACAAGATTGCGGTGGACATTCTGAAACATACCAACTTCTTCAGAGCATTTACCGCCTCGTCAATAATACCAGCTATCTATATTCAACAGTTCTGGGATACAATTTGCTATGACAGAACTGACGGGGTTTACAAGTGTCAACTGGATGAGCAATGGTTCAACCTGACTAAAGACACACTCAGAGATGCTCTTCAGATCACGCTAGTCAACAACAACAAGGCTTTTTCGCCCCCTCCAACTCAGGATACTCTTATCAACTTTGTTAACAGTCTGGGTTACCCAAAAGAAGTCAAACACTTATCTAATGTCGTTACTAATGACATGTTTCAACCATGGAGGGCACTCGCGACAATCATCAATCTGTGCCTTACGGGAAAGACTTCTGGGTTTGAAAGGCCAAGAGCTCCAGTGTTGCAGATTCTTTGGGGCGTCTTCAATCGAGCTCATATCGATTATTCGGAAAGGATGTGGGAAGAATTCACTCAATCCATCCACACCTTTACGGAAGACAAGAAGAATCTGGCACAACACACTCTGGGAAAGAAGAAAGTCACTCTCATTGTGATCCCAAGTGTGAGGTTCACTAAACTGATTATCTTTCACCTGCAATGCAAGTACAAGTTCCATCCAAGACCAGAGTCTCCCCTTCATTTGCCGACTGAAGAACCAATTCTGGGATATCTCAAATTCAATGCCAAAGGAACCAAAAGGAAAGTGTTTGGGATGCCGATTCTGAATGAACTCATCACTGATGACATTCGAGGAGCAGATTACTAGAATGCTTATCTGAAGAAAGTAGCCAAGCATCACAGATATCTTGCTGGTAAAAAAGTTAGTGATCCTGATTCTCCTGCACCAAAACCCGCAAAATCAACCAAACCCAAGATAACCAAGCAAACTAAACCCGTAGCACCTAAAGCAGCAACAAAGAAGCGAACTCTTTAGAGATCTCAGCCTAAGGAGAAGAAACGTAAGCAGGCTAAGGAAACCACTGAAGCAACACCGCCAGCCAAACGAGCTAAAGCTGGGAAGGTGGCAAAGAAGCGAACTCTTTAGAGATCTCAGCAGCTGGTCGATGAGGTTGTTGATGAGGGTATTCCGTTGACTGAACCTGGGTTTGGTGACTTAGAAGCGGATACGCAAAGGGCTATTGAAGAAAGTCTGAAGGATGCTCACGGTGCACATCGGGGTCCTCTCCCACCTGTGGTGTTCAGGGAAACTGATACTAAAAAGTATCAGCCACTTCCAGAGGTAATGGGAAAATGAAAGGAGAAAGTCGATGACGAGCAAGCTGCTCGGGTTCTACTCAATCTTCAAACTCCAAAGAAAAAGAGCCCAACTGAACAATATATCTTTCAGAGACGTACTTCCGCACCAACTGAACCCTCGGGTCATGATGAATCATCGTCCCTGTATGCTGAACTAGGCTTGACTGAAAGTGACACAGAATCAGATGAGGAAGTGCCTCCCGTAGTCAAAAGTGGTGCTCCAGACGAAGGCCAGGCTGGACCAAACCCTGGTATACAAGATGAAGGCCAGGCTGGACCAAACCCTGGTAATGATACAGTGTCTCAAACTCTATCAACTCCTGGTGTTCATGCTGGACCAAACCTTGAACACACAGATGCTGAGGCCACTGACGCTACAAGTCAACCACAACCGGGACAAATGGATGAAGAGTTCACCGCCACTGCATACCCTAACATTCAGGAGAATCTTAAGCTGACGGTTGATGATCCGGTGATTCCCGAGGAGCCTGCCAGCTCTACAGGGACGTTGTCTTCTCTACAACACTTAGCCAAAGACTTCAGCTTTGGCGATCAATTCTTAAATGATAAACCCTCAGAAGCTAATAATGAGAAGACAACAACAGAAACATAATATGAATCAATGGTGTCCGTCACAATCCATCAAGACACCTCTGCTATCCCTCCTATGACCTCAACGGTGATGGATTTCATGTATGTACCCGATTCTCCCACTATGCATCGGCCGTTACCAACCACCACAACCGTAACTGCAACAACAACAACAACAATTATGACAACCGTTCCTCTACCACCTCAGCCACAACAAGTTTCCTCAGATTCCATCTTACTCAACCGTCTAGGAGAACTCGAACAACATATCGCAGATTTGGTGGATGCGAACCAAGCCTTGGAGGAAAGATTAGACAAACATGGGTCCAGACTATACAAGTTGGAGAATCAAGATATTCCCAATCAAGTGAGCAAAGCTATGGATGAAATAGTCACGGATGCTATTAACTGAGCTATGAACGCGCCGCTTAGGGAACGCTTCAGAGACCTGCCAGAAGCTGATATGAAAGAAATTCTTCACAACCGAATGTGGGAATCCAAATCCTACCAAGCTCATGAAGATCACATGACGCTGTACGAGGCTCTGGAGAAGTCTATGGCTCGAGATAACAGAGACCAGCTCCTGTCTGACTTGGCTGAAGCAAGGAAAAAGAAGAAAAAGAGACAGGGCTCACCTAAAACACCATCTGGCTCTCCACCTCATCCTCCACCACTTCCACCACCACCAGTAGGTCCCTTTGGAACTTCAGGAGCCTCTGGTGCTTCTGGGTCATCTCAATCACCACCACCTCCTCCACCTCTATCCAACATTCAGGGCGGTCAGTCTACAGGCACCGAGGCCCCTAGCTCCTCAAAGATGGCTGCTTCAGCAGAATATACGGCTTGGACGATGACCGACACTACAATTAAGCCGTCGATCTCACCAATTCCTGAAGAACTTCATATGGGTGACGATTCGACTGCATATGAATAAGCATACTCATCGAGTGGTGAAGACGTTAGGCGTGATCATATTCCCACGGTAAACTTGAGGCAGAGTTGGTGGAAGCCTATCACTGAAGACCGACCTGCTACACCTGAACCTGCCTGGTCCATCCCATCCTCTGATCTGACCGTCCCAACGAACAACTGGGCCTCTGCTCTGAAGTCTACCTATACACCTCCACCAGAGAACTCACTACTTGCTCAGATCGGTGATATGGCAACATTCATGGACTGGTATTGCAAAAAGCAAGGAATCTCTGAACTGACTCAAAAAGACCTGGAAGGCCCTGCATACGAAATTATCAAAGTCTTTCATCCCGACGTAGTGCATCTCCAGTTCCAAATGGAAGAATGCCACAAACTTCTCACCGATCAAGTGGACGATGCAATCCTAAGGTACAACGTCAGCAAACCACTACCGTTGGGTGGTGATCCGGGTCATGTCACAATACAACCGGATTTCTTCTTCAACAAAGACTTGGAATATCTACGGTACGGCCGCAAAATAGGCAGGCCTGCCTTGTCAATCTCGAAAATGAAGGCTGCCTATTATCCTGATGTCGGCTTAGAGCAAATGGTACCGGATCAGATGTGGATTGAAGAAGAATGCAAGTATGACGTCACTGCGATGTATGGTATATCTCACTGGTGGTTTCAAAGACAACGGTTCTACATTGATCGACACACATCTGAAGGTGATCGCAGGGCTGTACGGACCCATATGCGTATCTTAAGTGTCGTCCGAATTGAAGTCTTTCCAATGTATGGGTACAATTACATGAAGAAGATTGTCCTTCGTCGCGCTGATCTCAAAGAATATGTCATCGCGGAAAGGGACTTCAAATATCTGTACCCTAGTGACTTTGAAGATCTGTACTTGTTGAATCTTCAAGGTCACTTGAACCATCTCTCACCCGAAGACAAAAAGATTCTCACTACTGCTGTCAACTTATGGACCAGAAACTTGGTTATCAGACAACGCGTAGAAGACTTCCAGCTAGGGATTGAGAGCTACCAGACGCAGTTAAACCTCACCAAACCTCGATGGGATGCCAAGGGATTTGAGTACAAGCATGACTTCACAGTGATTGACTCTCCAAGGGCCGTCACGTTTAGGGACAAATATGGCGTTCAGATGATCATGAGTTCATATATCCACAGTTCAGTGATGGTACTCTACATCAGATTGATGAAGCGTTGGATTACAGAGTCAAGGAATTCAGGGTCAACAGGAGGAATCCGGGTTTGGATACACGGTTTTGGACGAAGAAAGACGTCGACAGAAGCAAGGAGTTTATGTTTGCCATACAGAAATGACTTAAGACAAGACGTATCTTTCAGAATCTGGAAAGCTTTGTTGGGGGCAGGATAAGAGAAGGAGACTACCGATTGCTGAAAAGAACCGAATGAGGGGTAGTTTTCTTATATGTTGTTGTCATATGTACATTCTACCGTAGTGATTAAACTGTCTCTTAGACTTGTATATTAAGTAGTCATATGTTCCATAATCGGCTCGTATAAACCTGACACACTTTCTCCCAAATTTTCCTAACTTAAATCAATTGAGACCCAAAATCTCAACGGATTTGAAATTTTTGCTCGGGGGAGAAAATGTAATTTAATTATGAAAATCTAATAAAAATTGTGATTTCTTAAAGTGTAGGCTCCCCCATATGAGGGGGGGGGGGGGGGGGGGGGGGGGGGGGGGGGGGGGGGGGGGGGGGGGGTGGGGAGGGGGGGGGGTGGGGGGGGGGGGGGGGGGGGGGGGGGGGGGGGGGGGGGGGGGGGGGGGGGGGGGGGGGGTGCTAAACTCTTTTGAACACGATGCACAAATTGAGGGGGAGCGAATGGTTTATGATGGTAATATGAGAATCACCTAAGACCGACCATGAATACTTTATCGAGTTATAAGGAGGTAAGGTTAGGTTATCGATCCCACGATCCGCCAGAGCGAGGGTCTACCCAGTGGACAGGACAATCCACTAGTTAGAGTAGAAGTCCCTTAGGTATGATCATAAAGGAGTAATGGAGAATTAAGGAATATGCGGACTGAAATGGAGCAGTGCAGGAACACACCCAACAAGGTTCTAGTAATGAAATCTCGGTAAGCACTGAAGGGGTTGAAGAATGAAAAAGAAATGCTAAGATAAAGGGTGAAAAGAAAGCAGCCCTCCTTAAACCTTAGGCAGAAACCGGGTCACTACATATGCTGTCAGAATCACATGGTTGATTGCTGACATTGAAGACAAGTATCATGGACCCAGTGATACGCTGCACAACCCTCCCTAGCCACTCAAGATCCCTCAAAGGACTCTTGTTTCATTCTCACGGAGATCAATACATTTCTATCGTCTCTCTCACTCCGAGTTAGTCGATATTGAAAAGGTGGCAGTCCGCTCCAGCCTCCAACTACCAAAAAACCAAAAATGCACTATTGAGTCTAAAGCCAGGAGATCATCAATAAATCTCGTTAGGACACTATTCCAATATACTTGTGTTTCACATACTGTGAAAACAAGGATTATCTTAAGAGTCCTACGCATTATCCTTGTGATATTGCCAGAACATCCGAGTGATACGAAAGTATTCACAGTGAAGATGGAAATCCTGCTAGAGCCAACGTCAAACAAGCTCTAGGTAGGTGACTTGTAAGATCCTTAATGGATCAAACTTGTGACACTGGGCATCGATTCGGTCCAGATTATGAATTGACGGAGGATGAATTTTTGATAAAAGCTTAAAACTCTCGATGTGTTACAAAAATCGCTTTAACTAGTGACACATCGATTGATTTTCAAATCAATTTTGTCTTCAATCGGTGAGAGAGTAACTCACTGATTCACTCTTACCGTTCTATTAGTAGCAATACTATTAGTGAGGTAGCCTGCTTTGAGGTGTCCGGTAAAGAGATACTAGCAAGTACAGTGAATCTAATGCATCTGCGTTAGATGATCTAACACTTTGAGCTGGAAACCCTGTCAAGGAGGTTCTTATAATGAATCTACCTGATCACAGGTACAATATTTATACTGTAAAACGGTCCTCACAGAACCGGAGGTTAATGCAACCGAACTTTGACGAATGACAAAGCCATATTCGTCACCAAGCTTTATTGTTAACTGTTGTATTTCAGGATTACATAAAGATGGAGATGCAGATGCCTCGTTCTAGTAAAGTCAATTCACAACCCCATGCTCACACTTAATGTTTCTAATCAAAGACATCATGACAACTGAAAGACCTACAACACAGCTTCCGCAACTCTGATAAGTACTATCATGATCCAGAAGAGTGTGAGTATGCGGGTCCGAAAGTCACAACATCACATGAAGGCAATATTCCACAACAAGGATAATTAAGAGATTTAAAGTGGATGGTGATCTCAAAGAAAGCTCAAAGATCACTCAAGTCCAAGGAACAAAGATCACTACTTGATGTACAACGACAAATGTTGAAGAATCAAAAGACTACAAGCCAGAATCAAAGATTAATTCAAATATAATGCTAGGATTCAATTTGTATTTTCTGGGGTGACCTCCCTTAGGGGGAGATTGTTAGGATTATGAAAATCCATGTAAAAGACTCGGTCACCCCGTGTTATATCTAGCATAGGTTAGCTCGTAGTCTTAGTTTTAATCGTTTAGTTACCGTACGACTTATGGTGTTGGGCCGGGTCTTTACCCACTTGTTAGCCCACTCCATGGCCCATTTAGGGGCACCAAACTCTTGTATAAATACCCCTTTCCAGCCATGGGAAGGGGTTGGATGTTCATTTTATCACAAACACACACTAAGTGATTTTCTCTCTCTAGAACTCCCACTTTCTCTCTCTAGACAATTTGACCAAACATTAATCCTAGGCTTGTGTTATGATATCCAATATACTACAATTGGTATCAGAGCCCATGGGATGATTAGCTAGATTGTGTGTGCGTTTTCTTGGTTAGTTTAGATCAAAAGTTTGGTTTTTGAAGGTTTATGGTCTTATTCTTGACACTCTTTGATTCTCACGTTTGTGATGTTAAAGTTAGTGTTTCTATAGTTGTTATAGCCTTCTAGGATCAAGTTGTGCAAAAGAAACCAAGCAAAAACGTTCAAAAGGGTGATTTTTAGGTGTTTTTAGGTGAAAAAGTTCGTATTTTTTGTCACTGCGTTTTGCCTTTCTGAGACATTCTTCATTGCGTTTTGCCTCAAAAAGTACACTGCGTTTTGTCGTTTTGGTAAAAGATAACTGTACTGCGTTTTGTCTTTTTATAGGTTGCGTTTTACTCTTGCGTTTTGGTTATTGAAGACTGCGTTTTGGTTACTGCGTTTTGCATAAAGATTTGGTTGCGTTTTACCTCAAGACCACTGCGTTTTGCCTCAAGACCACTGCGTTTTGCCTCAAGACCACTGCGTTTTGCTTCAAGACCATCACTGCCCTTTTGCCGTTTTGCTTGAAGACCTCCTGCGTTTTTTGTTAGCATTTATTATATTAAGTCAAACATGAATAGTTATCGGTTCTTAGTAAGGCAAACTAGGTCTTGTATTGTATTAGGCTAGTTGGGTTCAACGGGCTTGGATTTTAATCTAATTATTGTCCGTTCTTTGACTTTGTTTCGGGCTCAAAGCCCAAGTTAAACATGCCCGGCCCGTTTAGGAAAGCCCATAGTGCCAAGATAGACAAGCATGGTATAAATACCCCTTCACCACACTTGGTGAAGGGTGTTGGTTGCATTTTCCCATAACTTGTAACTTCCCATTTTTCTATCTAATCTTTCTTGTTTCTCTCTCTACTTTCTCTCTCTAAGATTCCATCTTATTTTCTAGCATCTTGGTATAGATTATAGTTGTGTAATGGATTAAACTAGTAGGATAACATGTGGTACCAGAGCTAAAGGGGTGTTTAGTGATTGAATTTCGTGGGATTATTGGTTATGTTTTCTTTGGGTGAAAAAGCAAAGAAGAAAAATCAAAGTTTGATCTTTGTTTCGTGGTTAAAAGTGTTAAAGACTTGTACTTTTGGGCTTAGATCACTTCCTTGCATCATTACTAAGTGGTTTTAACATCATTTCGTAGCTTACAAGAAAGTTTGAAGATTTTTTCTTGGCTGCGTTTTGACTATCTGAAGAAGTGTTCGTCATTGCGTTTTGATTAGATTCATTGCGTTTCTTGACCGAAAGTCATTGCGTTTTGATTGGAGTCATTGCGTTTTGATTCTCAAGTCGTTGCGTTTTGTATGTTGTGTTTTGTCTCCACAGGTTGCGTTTTGAAGATATCTTGCGTTTTTGACTAAACGTTACTCTGCCCAATTAATTTCTTTATTGCGTTTTGACCAAGACTCGTTGCGTTTTGACCAAGACTCGTTGCGTTTTGACCAAGACTCGTTGCGTTTTGACCAAGACTCGTTGCGTTTTGACCAAGAATCGTTGCGTTTTGACCAAGAATCATTGCGTTTTGATCAAGTAGTTGCGTTTTGATTCAAGTAGTTGCGTTTTGATTCAAGTTATTGCGTTTTGATCTAAAGTCATTGCGTTTTGACCGAATTTTGGTAATCTATTTATCACCATTTTAATCAAAACTTAAACATCAAGACAAACAAACTTGGAAGGACTTAAAACATCATTTGGACTTAACAAACACTAACCTTTCAAACCTAACAAATAATTAATCATACTTAAAACGTCAATTTAATTATTGCATTTCATGGCTTTCTTCTTGATTTTTTAAAAATCCCGCGAAAAAGATACGATTCTTTTCTCGGTTTTATCAAAGATTTGTAAAATCCCCTAGTGAACGTTAATTCATTTTAAAACCCACAATCAAGCACTTTCATAACACTTAAGTCCGATATTCTAATTTATCACCAAACTTCATCAAAATGTCACAATTCAAATACCAAATTTGCAAACTCAATCATCAAATACTCTTTTATAATGCTATCATGGATCGGAAGCGGGTGGGCGGTAGCTAAGATCGTCGACCAATGTTGGCACGGGTAATTACGTTCGTGGAAATCCAGTATCAAGAGATGTGACAATGAACCAAACCTAAACAGTGAATACTCTATCACTTTGTCTCCTAAAATCCACCATACTACGTATCAATGGGCTTGAGGGAAGACAGTTCCTGTTGCTGATAAGGTAGTCTGAAACAACTACAGAGAGATATAGGGAGAACTATAAGAATGTTTCACAAGACATACTGAGTTCAACTGAATGCTTAAGCTGAGAAGCCGTGCTGATCCATACTCACAGGGTTGTTAAACGTTATCTACTCCACGGTTGTTGCTTGTCCATTGCAATGATGAATGTGGAAAAGCCATTTGTAATGGTTGATACAAGGTGAATCAAATCAAGTTCATGATCTTGAAACCGATTTTATTGGGTGTTTGAAAAAATTCACAGCACGGGGATGGTGAATCACTTGAATCGTATTACTCACAATTTTACAAGATGATGAATGAGCTTGTCCGAAATCAGTGTCACGTTACTAATCATCAAGTGAATGTCCAGTTCTTACTTCAACTACAACCAGAATGGCAAAGGTTTGTGACACTTGTTAAGCAGAGTCAAGAGCTGAAGACTGTCTCCTATCACAAGCTTTATGACATTCTGAAGGCAACACCCAGATGACGTCAATGATAGATAGACGGAAAAAGATGCACGAATGCTAATCCACTGTGACTTGTTGCTCCTACAACATACCAGTTTACCTCAATCATCAAAACCATCTACTACAGAAACACTCAATATTCCTCCACAGATCGCAACAGTCTACCAGAAACAGAGGAAAAGCAATTGTTACCTCTTCTGCTCCTACTTATGATCCAGAACCTGCTACGGTTACTGAAGATGAGGAAATGTCAAAGGAAAAGGAGATTGACAAACTCATGGGCTTTAATTTCTCTCTCGTTTAAGAAAATCTACAAACCTACCAACAACAACCTTCGAACTTCATCAAACACCAGTCGAGCTAATCAAGATAATTCTCCAAGAATTAATAGAGGAACTGGGTATGATAATCAGAGGGCAGTTAATGTTGCTGGGGCTAGGGAAAATGTATGTACTCCAGTAGTGCAAAAATCTGGGATTCAGTGTTACAACTGCAAGGAATATGGGTATGTATCCAAGGGATATGTCAGAACAAAACCGAGTAAGGATTGCAGCTTATCAACAAGGAAAAGATGGTATTGTGTAAACATGAGGAAGTGGGGGTTCAGTTGAATGCAGAACAAGTGGATTGGAAGGTATGATACTGATGATGAGGCTCTGAAGAACAGGATATTTGGAAGCTATTATATGTACATGGCTTCATACATTCAAGAGGTTACTCCAGATCACAATTGACAATTAATGGATCCATCTTGATGATGAGCAATGCATAATGTACAAAACAATAATTTGACAACTATATGTGTTTGCCATGGAAAAATGATAAATCCCGGCAACACTGTAATCTTAGGTAATGACATGATATATGGCGGACAAGGTGCACACAATATCACTATTGATCATACGGATTTATGTTATGGTAGAGCTCAGGATGACCTGGATGAAAGGATGATCTTGATCAGAACGTGATTTGCTTGCTTCTTTAATTCTTAAACTAAATGAGAAATTGATGACTGCAAAAAAACGGAAATAAATTTTTGGGAATCAACAAACAAGGAGTTAGTGATAAATTGAAAGGTGATATTGAAGGATTCAAAACCTAAGAATAAAAAGTTTTAGAATCATCAAATAACCATTTCAAAGATGCAAACAGTGAACTGTCCAAGATAATCAGTTGATGTTTTAAGACCTTAAGAAGTTCCTAGCGGAACTTGATATGATAAGTATAATGATGTGAATTATGCGTCAATAGGTGATATATTGATTATGCAAAAGCTTAAGGGGATTTAATATCATACAAAATCGATTTGAAAATATCATCTATATGTCATTTACTCAAAAATAAATGATTTTAAATCAAACGATTTTCGGATATGAAAAAAAAAAGAGCTTTGTGCACAACAAGAAACCTATCTCAATAATGTCACAAGCAAAGGGAGGACTAAGATAAAGCTTTACAAAACTCGTGAAGACAAGGAACTGATATAAAGGCATTGCTTTAGAAAACAAAGTAAGGTTTTAGAATGAGATTGTTATATAAAAAACGGCCAATCTGTCAAACATAATATGCATATCGTTTAATTGTAAAACGAGTTTTGCAAAACCTGAGATTCACTCAAGAAAGGTCAAGAGAGATTACTAGTCTGTATGATATAGGATGCATATAATGATAATCTTGCGTTTAATGTTAGCCCCTGATTCTGACGAAACGATGCGTCTTGAAAATGAACGTCGATCATAATTAAGATATCTAATCAGACGTTTGATTATGATCGGTTGAATAATCTTTATGATTTGTTCGTTTACCACAACGGGGAAAAAGTTGGATGAACAACAATATTTTCCAAAAATCGTCAAAGAGCTCAAAGATGAGTCATACCGTTTCTAATAAGGAATTTTCCAAAGAGACTTTTTCATATAAGATCAAACACTTTGTTAGAAAAACAGAATGGATCGGAATCCATTTCTTGGGATCAAAGTCCATAAAAGCTCTCTAAGAACTTTCAAGATTAAAAACAGAGTGTTGATGACACTGATTTTTGACGGGGGAATTTAAGGGGATCATTTGCAAACAAATACAATTACCACAAAGAAACTATTTTGGTAACATCGATCCTTTCATTCAAAACACAATAGAAGGAAATTTTTGGCCCCTAAATTAGAAACTCAATGCGGTCTTTTGAACAATTTCACTTGTGTTTGAACGAGGAAATGGTTGCTGATTTGAGATACTTCAATTCTCTTGAACATTAAGTAGACACTCTCAAATCTTAACTAGAAACTCAAAAAACACAGTTTTTGAATGAAATCGACCGACTTTCAAGGGAATATTACTATGCTGATCACATAAATGCAATACTTGGTGTGTACACTGATATAGATGAATTTACTATTTTGCAAGTGTATTACGTAGAAACTTGGAAGAAAAATGTAAACATCTTTGAAAAAGAGCTTTCAAAAGTAGAACAATGTCAAGAGTTTTGATTAAGCAACTTCTGAAACATGTGATTATATTCTTGAATTTGATTGACGAACAATGTAAAGTGATAATAAAATGACAAAATCTTTCAAAGAATTCATTATGGATGTCAAATGTATTTTCTGAAATGAACCGATGAACATTATTTTGAAATTCATAAGACTTGAAAGCTCCAATTACAAGGAAAAAGAAATTTGCAATAAGGAGTTGAAGAACTCATAGAAAAGATGAAAGGAAAATCTGTGGAACTAAGTCTACGTTTGAAAAATCATCGGTTATTCGACAATTCCCAGAATGCTTTTAAAGTCAAAGACAATCCATTTATGGGTAAACAAGCTATTTTTTCAGATTCTCTTGCAAAGAAAGAGTTTCTGAAAGTCAAAGACTTGTTACACTCAAAATGTGTCTAATGATTTTTCAAAAACTGCACGATTTTGCCTCAGAATTTGTTGCCAAATTGTCAGAAACACAAAATGTGTGATTGCACCAGGATGTGATAAAGGTGCAACATAGCTAATCAAACTAGAAACAACTCAGTTGGTCAAGATATTAGTGAAAACTAACAAACGTTGTGTCTTTCTTACAGGATAAATTCCAATACTTTAGTGTTAGCAGACCACAGCTTAAGAGCAATCATCTGGAAGATAGAGTCATGTCTAACAATAGTCAAGGGAAGAAGCAAGAAGTAAGAAGGACCTACGTTGGGAAGTTTTAAAGTTTTCAAATATTAAAACGTCTAGTTAACTGCGTGTAAATGACGTTTGAATGCTAAGACCGCCAATGTTACTTTGTCTGTGTTACTTTGTGGAAAGTGTGTGCTGGAATGACATCATGATTTGTTAGTGTTCTTATACATTATATAAAATGGCAGTGAATTCTAGGTCTAGACAAACCTATGGCTGTGCCTGTAGTTACTAGAGATAAACCCAGCATAATGTGATATCCATCTGTTGCAACATCCAGTAAGAAAACCGTTGCAACAGACTCCACTGTCAAGAAATCTAGAAACATAACTAGGAAGTTATATGAGCAAGTTAGTAAGGCATGTAGTTGGTGGTATCCTAAGTATACACCACACGGATATAATTGGAAACCTAAGTCTCAAAAAGGAAATGTTAACCCAAACGTTAGTATGCCTCTAGGAAATGCATCTAGAACTGCTAATATTTTGGAACATAAGACTCCTAGGTGTTCCACTGTGTCCAATACTCCATTGTCTTCTAATTCTTTTGCAGCTCGTAGAGATCATTCTATTCATACGTGACTCTGGAGTGCTCAAAGCACTTGACCGGAAACCATCTCAAACTTCTAACTTATTTTGTGGAGAAATTGCCTGGGACGGTGAAGTGTTGGAAAATGATCTTATTGCACCCAATTCTAGGCTATGGAGATCTGGTTCAAGGAACTATTACTATCAAACGGGTTTATTACGTCGAAGGGCTTAATCATAAATTTAATCTCGTGGTCAATTTCTGTGTGTGGTTTTGGAAAGTTGCTTTTCGGAAGTTCTACATGTATATCCGTGATTTGAAAGGAAATGATATTTCACAGGTTCTAGTGGAAAGATTTGTATTCCATTTCGTGCAAGATCTCAACAATCCCAATCCAATTTGTAATGGCTCTATAAAGCTACATCGTTCTAAGCATGGTTTGGCATCGTGTCTATCTCATTTAAACTTGACACCATCAAATTAGCCTTTTCAAGTAATAATGTTGGGGTAATGGCCTTCCAAAGCTAAAATTGTTTCAAAGATATCTTTGTTCTTCTTGGGCTGGGGGTAAAGCAATAAGAAAAGTCTTTTCACACTAAGACTATCCCGAGCTCAAAAAGACGGTTTTCAACTTTACACATGGTCTTATGTGGTCCAATTGCGGGTAGTAAGCTTTAATGGAACAGCTATATGTTCTCGTAATTGTTGTTGATAGAATCACGATATTCCTGGAATCACTCTGAGGTCCAAAGAGGAAACACCCGGCTTATGTTCGTTCCTGCGGCGCTGGGTTGGCCGGCACACTCGTCTTACCTAATGAGGACTTCCATGCTCATGTTTTTCAAACAGTCTCGAACTGTCATATGGCCTACGATAATTTCTTTATTAAAACTCTTCATGGCAACTTTGTATAAAAGTCGGGAATATAAGACACGATTAGTATATACGGCGCAGTACGCCCACTGTATCATCCCTTTTCGGCGGGAACAGCAATCGGCGTATTAGGTCGGGATACAGTGTGAGGCGGGCGAGGCGGCGCGTTTCTATGCGTTATGACACGACCGTTCGTTTTTGGGCAGTTGTTGTTCTGGGCTGATGAAGCATTGCAACAGCGTGTGTGTTTTACTCACCCCCCCCCCCTACCCCCCCCCCCCCCCCCCCCCCCCCACTCCCCCCCCACACCCCACCTTACCCCTTCCTCGACATGAGGAAACACCTTATCTTATTATTCAATGCCCGGAAACCGTCAGTCAAGTTTTTCTTTTTTATCCCTCTTTGGTTCTCTTTGTACATCGTTAGGAGATGGTGAAAATCTTGATAAAAATGAAGGAAAAAGGTGATGCATGTATTTTTGTTGGGTTTCTACTCAGTCAAAGGCCTTACAGAGGTATTTAACAATGAGAACAAGAATGATAGTTGGTAACAATTCATGTTAACTTTGACGAATTGCCTCAAATGGGCTGTTCAGTTCACGTCAGTTCTGACCGATCCACAATGTTCGCGACGGTAACTTGAAAATGGCAGTTTAAGTCGTCCATAAGTCCAGAAAATGTTTTGCTAAGTTGCTGAGGACAGTAACAACGTCATTTTGAGACTGGAATTGCTTTATAGTCCGATGTTTAATGAATTACTCAATGGAACTTCACATGTTTTGTCAAAGTCTTCCGCTGTATATGCTGCTGATAATCCCGATAAACGTCAACAACATAACACAACTCACACTTCTACAACAACCGATGTTGCAGATCTACCTCCATTGAACATTCATTCAAACTCAAACTCCAACTCACAGTACCATCTGTCACTTGCACCTGATAACATTTCTCAAGCAGGAAACCAATACAGAAAAATAGCACAATTTGAGACGTGAATTTATCAACATCTTCAGTACCACTGGTACAGTACAAGGGGAGACATCGTTCTCGTCATGTTGATCGTTCATCCATGCATAATACTTTTTTTTTTCTATCAAACACTTCCTTCTGCACAAACGTTGGACAAAATAAGGATCATCCATTAGAACTAGTCAGTGGGATATCCTTCTAATCAGTTTGAATACAGTGATGTCAGCTAGAAACAGATGGCGAGATGTGTATGTTCGCACTCACCGTGAGTCAAACCAAACCAAAGAACATCAAAGAAGCCATGGCTGATTCTGCATGGATTGATCATTGCAGAAGAACTTTACCAGTTTAATGGATTAGATGTAATGGGGATTTGGTCATTAACTTACGTGGCCTTGGAAAAACAAACGTGTTGATGAGGAAAATACTGTTTTGTAACAAATCTCGTCTTGTGGCTAAGGGATTTGCTCAAAGGGATGGTTGGATTTCGATGATTCATTCTGCACCAGTTGCTCGGTGGAAGTTGTATGGTGGTCACTTGGCGTATGCTTGCACACAAATCATTTACCACGTGTACCAATGTATGGACGTTAAAACAGCATTTCTTTACGGACCTCTGAAGGAAGAAGTGTACGTAAACAACCAGTTGGATTGTTGGACACCATATCATCCCTGACATAGGTTTACCAGTCTCTAGAATGCATTTTATATGGTCTTCAAAACAAGCACCAGCGCGTGGTTATGATGAACTCTTTTCTCAACTTCTTGGTATCCGACGGATTCTCAAAAGAGGTTATATTGATCCAACTCTTGTCTCATAACTTAAACATAGCGGAAAAACATTATTGCTTGTGCAAATTTACGTTGATGACATAATTTTTGGTTCTACGAACCCAAAACTTTCTAAAAAATTTGGAAAACTAATGCACATCAAGTTTGAAATGTCTATGATGGGGGAGCTGAAATTCTTTTTAGGAATTCAAATCCACCAATCCCTACGTGGTATCTTTATTAACCAAGCTAAGTATGCTCAAGAGATACTTATAAAGCATGGTATGACCTCATGTGATAGCATTGGTACTCCAATGGCTACTAAACACCTAGATGCTGACTTGAGTGGTAACTCCGGTTCGACCAAACGAAAATTATCGTAGTTTGGTCTGGAGCACTCATGTACCTAACAACAAGTAGACCAGATATTGTACATGCAACATGTTATTGTGCTCGCTATCAAGTGAAACTGACTGAGAAACATCTCACTACGATTAAGTGGATCTTTCGGTACCTAAAAGATACCATTAACATGGGTCTCTGGTATCCGAAGGACACCAGGTTTCGAACTAACTACTTTTTTAGATTTGGATCATGCGGGCTGTCTCGATTCACGTAAGAGCACATCTGGTGGCATACAATTTCTAGGTGGTGATAAGTTAGTCAGCTGGTCATCCAAAAAGTAGGACTGCACTTCAATGTCTTCAGCAGAAGCTGAGTATGTATCTTTATCTGCGTGCTGCGCACAAGTTCTATGGTTGAGAACTCAGCTCACAGATTATGGCTTTCACTTTGATAAAATACCTATGTATCGCTGAATTCAAAGGCCCTGCCAATAGCCATCTCGTGCAATCCGTCCAGAATTCCCGTACCAAGCACATCGGATGGCAGGATATCACTCTTAAAGAACAGGTTGGAAGAAGGGTATTGTTGAATTATTCTTTGTCGGAACTGAATACGTTAGCTGACTGTTTACTAAAGCTTTATTGAAGATAGGTTTAAGTATCTTGTGCAGCACGACTCGTATGAGTTGTTTGACTTCCAAGATGAACTAGAGGATTGGTAAATGAGATCGCTTGATCCCCTTCAAAACATCAATTTGTACAATATTTTTATTCTCTCTTATTTTGTTTTATAAAAATTTTGAAAAAGAAAATACAAAATATAAAACCTAGAAAAAACAAAATATAAAATTAAAAAATTTCAAACATACCAAAAAAGGAATCTTCTCTATTAGACATGTTCTGGAATCGATTAACATTTACGTTCCTATAAATGTGATTAACATCGAAACGGGCGTTGTAAATGACTGAGTTCGAACAGGATAGTTTCAAACGCTTTCAAACATGTCATTTCTAAATTTTTCTCAATGAATTTGTACATCTCAGGTGCATACTCGGTTCTCGAATGTAATAGGGAAGTGTACGCTTCAGTGCGCTTACTCTACAAATAGAAGAGAAGTCTTCTATCATGTTTTTAAAACCGTTGAACACAATTTTTCAAAAAGAACTTTCAATGTCAAAATTGTTACAATTATAATTTGTGGTATTTTTCTATATAAAGTGTGGTATCTTTTAAATTGTGTGTTCAACACTCCTCCTACGGAATAATTTTCTGAGGGGAGCTTTTTATAACAAGCCTTTTAATGTGTTGGGTACATCTCATAAATGTCAATTTTGTGTATCCAAACACATTTTTTAAAATTAAAATGTGGAAACTTTTAATGTCAATTAATAATATACATTGTTCACTAAGGCATCTCACTCCGTCTTCAACATTTTGTGGTGTCATATCAATTTTTCATTCCAATGTCAAGTTTTAATAAATATTGGTATCCCACATATACTGTTGAAGGGGAGCTATCGAAAACTGAATTCATGCAATATCGTGGTATAATTTTTCTCCCCATGAAATTTTTCATGTCAAATTTTAATCAATTGGTATTTCAAATACTAAGTGTTTTATTATTTAAAATAAGGGGAGAAAATGTGATTAAAATATGATATAAAAGAATGTGATCTTTAAGACTCTAAGTGCAACTCTTTCCTTCTTGTGCTAAACAATTTTGAATCTCGGAGCACATATGTAGGGGGAGTACTTGAAAATAACAATGTCAGAAAATGGTTTTATGGTCCGATCTCATACCCAACAACCTATTAATTTCATGATGATTCTGAAGTCATAAGGTGGTTAGGTTAGGAATAAGTATGACGATCCAATCAGAACCAGAGGGATCTACCCAAGGACAATCCATAGTTAGAAATAGCAGTCCTTAGGTATGATTGGAGAAGAATGAGTATAAGGGAAAAATGCCAACTAAGATTGAGCTAACACTAGAACAATCACAACAAGGTGTTAGTAATGACGTCTTGGTAAGCATTGAAAGGGTTGAAGAATTAAAAAGAAATGTATGGATAAAGGGTGAAAACAAAGCAGCCCTCTACATAACTTAGGCAGAAACTGGGTCAATACATAATCTATCAAAATTACAAAGATGATTGTTGATATTGAAGACGACATCATGGACCCAGTGATGTAATGCACAACCCTTCCCATCTATTCGAGTTTCTCTCAAGAGAAACTTGTCTCATTTGTCACGGAGAAACACATGTTACCTATTGACATCTCTCTCTGAGATTGTTGATATTGAATAGGTGGCAGTCTGCTCCAACCTCCGATTACTAAAACCAAAGTGCACAAATAGAGTCTAGAGCCAAAAGAGATCAAATTATAAATCTCATTAGCACACAATGTCAAAATATACTTGTTAAATACCATAAAGTTCACAAGTTGTAACAAAGAGTCCTACGCATTATCCTTAAGATTTTGCCAGAACATCTGAGTGATACTTAAGTATTCACAGTGAAGATGGGAATCCTGCTTGAGCCAACATCAAACAAGCTCTTGGTAGGTGACTTGCAAGATTCTATATGAATCGAACTTGTGTCAACTGGAAAGAAACGATGGTGCGATTCTATATGAATCAAACTTGTTACAGTAAATGAATTGACGACTTAATCAGAATGATAGTAACTATCTGATTCACTCTTACCATGTTGTTTGCTTTGAGATGCTCTGATAACGAGAATGGCTAGTATAGCTGCGAAACCATGTCAAGAAGTTCATATGAATTCTCTCTGATCACATGCAGTATTTATACTGATTAATAGGGAACCATGGTTATTGCAACCATATGCAATGAAGTGACAAAGACACTTTCGTCCATATCTGTTGTTTATCACTAACCTTTTAAATGAAGATTCTATTGTCGGTGTTGCAACCATGTATCAGCGAAGTCGGATTCATAACTACATACTCATACTCGAGCTCTAAAAGTCAATCATTTAGCATCAAGAGTGTTGATTCTAAACTTCCTCAAAGATCTTTAAAGTCAAATCAAGAATCGTATTTTGGGGAGATTGTTAGCCTTATGATCATACAAGTCAAACAATAATGCAATAAGTATGAGTATGTCGGTCAAGAGCACAAGTTGGTTAAGAAAGTCAAATCAAGATGATTCAAGTCAAGGAGATGATGCAAGATGAAAGATCTCAAGAACTCAAAGTTAAAAGATAAAGGCTCAAGATCAAGATCACAAAAGCATGAAGGAACAAAGCCATTAAAAACAAGAAAAAAGTAAGACTAAAGATAAACAAGGCAAAGCATAAACGTCAAAAGTCACATCTTCAACATTGGGGGATACAATGATAAAACAAGACAACCTCCTTCAAGAATGTTATCGGTCTTATTAGTCATAATTAGTCTTGTTAAGTAATAGTCTATTCGGGTTCAACAGGCTTAGATTATAATCTAATATTATCCATGTTTTAGGCTCAAAGCCCAAGATAAGCCAAGCTCGGACCAAGTTAGAAAGCCCACGAGCCCATGGTGGCCTTAGGGTATAAATAGGACCCTCTCCACACATGGAGAGGGTGTTGGTTACCATTTCATTTACTTGTATGTGCGTGTAATCATCCACCTTTCTACTTTCTCTCTTTAATAAATCTTTTATTTTCCATTTCTCTCTTTCTAGCTTATTGCTTATTGGAATAGCTTATTGTTGTGATATGGGTTAAGTTTTAAGATAACACACCATAACTAAGGCTTGGCACATAACTTCTTCTTTTAACTTTAACTTCTTTACTAAGATCTTTTAGCAATTTAGCACTAAAGGGAGCACTTGCAAGAACAGGGACTTGCGGATTTCATATCATAAGATTAATCAGGCTTCGGTTTAGTAAATGATGATCAACCAATACCACTCTAGAAGAGGCGACAAAACCACATATACATATCTATAACGATGGAATAGATACATATGATTGCTCACTCCTTAACTCAAACAAGCTAAAGGAATCAATTATCTTAGGCACCAAAAGTGGGTACCCAAATATTCTAGAGGCTTATAATTCTCATAATTTAGTGGACTAGGTTATGCTAGTTATAGTGTCAATCCGGTTGGATTTGCCTTACTAAGAGTATTTTTTTAATTTTTAAAAGCATATATATATATATATATATATATATATATATATATATATATAAATTTTGATTTTTTATAGGGCAAACATGGAGGGATATGATTAATTTTTCCTATTTGGTTCCCCTCCACACTTAAGTTAAACATTGTCCTCAACGTGATAATTGATAATAGAGATAAAATAGGGAAAATTAAGGGAAAACAATACTTCCCGAGGCATATAGATATATAGCTGCGAGAGAGCTATCTTTGAGCAGACTTCAAAATATTCCAAAATCTTATATAACCTGCATAAAAGTAAATACAAAAGCACACAAAAAGAAAATATTTTTTTATTAGAAAATAAATAAAGGATATGACAGAAGAATGGAGGAGGGACTCCTCCACACTTAAGTAAAGCACGGGTTGCCTCTCGAGAAGCGCTTAATTTTTAAGAGAGTCATTAGCTAGACTCAAACTTGGTTAGTCCTTCTTTGGGAAAAAAGGGAGTAAATTCTTCCCTTGGGTCATTATAATCTTTTTCTTCATGATATAGTTTGAGTTAATGGCCATTAATAATAAATGTTTTTCCATCATTTCCATAGCGTTCAACATATCCAGACGGATATTGATGTTTCACTACATATGGTCCTAGCCAACGAGATCTGAGTTTTGGCTGTTTAAATTTATACTTCTAGTGAAAAAGCAGAACCTTATTTCCATGTTTGAATTCTTTTCTCATTCTTAATTTCCTATCATGCCAGACTTTGGTTCTGGCCTTGTATAATTGAGAGTTTTCATAGGCTTGATGTCTAAATTCGTCTAACTCGTGTAACTGAAACATTCTTTTTTCACCTGGAGCAATGATGTCTGGGTTGCAATTCTTCAAGGCCCCGTAAGCACGGTGTTCAATTTCAAATGGTAAGTGGCAGTTCTTTCCATATATAAGTTTATAGGTTGTGGTACCGGTAGGTGTTTTGTAAGCAATTCGAAAAGCCCACAGAGCGTCATCAATTTTTCTTGACCAAATAGCAGGATTGTCCTTAACAGTATTTTCAAGAATTCTTTTAAGAGCTGTGTTCGTGTTTTCAACATGACCACTAGTTTGAGGGTGGTATGATGTAGAGAAATGGTGATTAACTCCATATCTCTTCATTGTCTTTTCCATTGTTTTGTTGCAGAAGTGAGTACCTCGGTCGCTGATTAGAGCTTTAGGCATTTCGAAACAGAAGAATAGTTTCTTAAGGAAAGTGATAACCACTCGGGCATCATTGGTTGGTAAAGCTTGAGCTTCGGCCCATTTAGATACGTAATCAACAACGTCAAGAATTTATTCAAACTTATGCGATTTTGGGAATGGTTCTATAAAATCAATACCCCATACATCAAAAATTTCACATACTTGAATGTTGTTTAAGGGAATCTCATCACGTTTTGATATATTTCCCGTCTTTTGGCATGCTTCGCAAAGTTAAACTAGAGTATGAGATTCTTTTATGATTGTTAGCCAGTAAAAACCTAAGTCTAGGACCTTCTTAGCGGTTATGTTTGGTCCATAATGTCCACCGGCTGGTCCGTGGTGACATTGATATAAAATTGTTTGGGTTTCTGATCGGGATACATAGTGTCTGATTATTCCGTCAGAACATACTTTGAAAAGATAGGGTTCCTCCTAGAAGTAATGTTTGAGGTCAGAGAAGAAGTTTTTCTTTTGTTGATATGTCATTGCTTTTGGTATAATATCAGCTACCAAGTAGTTTGCAAAGTCTGCGAACCATGGTTCATCTTTGGTGTTAATTTCCATAAGGGTCTCTCTAAGAAAGTTATCATCCACTTCACTGTCATCACTTGACTCGTCATTTTCAATTCGGGATAAGTGGTCAGCTGCGACATTTTTTGTTCCTTTTCTATCCTTGATTTCTATGTCAAACTCTTGTAAAAGTAGAATCCATTGAATAAGATGAGGTTTTACGTCTTGTTTCTTAAATAAATGCTTAAGAACTGAATGATCGGTGTGAATAATAGTTTTTAATAAAATGACATTAGGATCTGAATTTATCGAATGCAAAAACTACAGCCATAAGTTCTTTTTCGGTTATGATGTATTTTTGTTGAGCTGGATTAAGAGTTTTGCTTGCGAAATAGATCGGGTTAAAGTTTTTACCATCTTTTTGACCTAAGATAGCTCCAACTGTGAAATTACTTGCATCACACATAAGTTCAAACAGAAGATTATAGTTTGGGCTTACGATCATCGGAGCACATGTGAGTTTTTCTTTTAATAAATCGAATGCTTTTTAACATTCATCGTTGAATTCAAATGGAGTATCTTTTTCAAGCAACTTAGTTATAGGTCAGGCTATCTTCGAGAAATCTTTAATGAAACGTCAGTAAAAACCAGAATGTCCAAAAAAACTTCTAACACTTTTGATATTAGTAGGGGGCGGAAGTTTTGAGATTAGGTCGATTTTGGCTCTGTTGACTTCAAGTCCTGCTCCAGACACCTTGTGTCCAAGCACAATTCCTTCTTTGACCATGAAGTGAAATTTTTCCCAATTAAGGACAAGATGAGCATCTTTACAACGCTGGAGCATTTTATCGAGATTGTTTAGGCACTTGTTGAAAAAGTTTTCAAAGACGGAGAAATCGTCCATGAATACTTTGACAGATTCTTCGATCATGTCGTGAAAAATTGCTAGCATGCATCTTTGGAATGTAGCTGGGGCATTGCACAGCCCGAAAGGCATTCGCCTATAAGCGTATGTTCTAAAAGGACATGTGAAGGTTGTTTTTTCTTGATCATTAGGATCGATAGGAATTTGAAAATATCCAGAAAAACCATTGAGGAAACAGAAATATTTATTTCCTGCGAGTCTTTCTAACATTTGATCCATAAACGGCAAATGAAAATGATCTTTTGCGGTTGCTTCATTGAGTTTACTATAATCGATGCATAATCGCCAACCCGTAACGGTTCTCATTGGAACAAGTTTATCATTTACGTTTGTGACAACTGTGATACCTCATTTCTTTGGTACACAGTAAATAGGACTAACCCAGGGACTACATCAATTAGATAAATAATACCGGTATCCAAGAATTTTATGATTTCTTTTTAAACAACTTCTTGCATATTTGGATTCAGCCTTCTTTGATTTTGGAAAACAAGTTTCTTGCCATCCAGAAGTTGTATCTTGTGTTTACAGAATGATAGGCTGATACCAGGAATGTCAGTCATTTTCCAGGCAAAAGCTTCCTTGTGTTTTTTAAGGACGGATACAAGTTTACTTTTCTTTTGAGCAGATAGATGAGATGATATGATCATAGGGAAAAAAGATGGTTCTTCTAAGAATACATATTCCAAGTTATCAGGAAGAGGTTTGAGTTCAAGATTCATAGGAGGTTCTTCAAGGGATGTTTTGATTTTATAATCTGTGTTGATGGTGATTTTTTAGAATGGTGGTTCTTCGGTGTTGGATTCAGATTCAGATTTTTCATCTTCAGCCATTGCTTTGAATTTATCGAATTTTAAGAAAATTTCTTCTTCGATAAGGGTTCCTTTGATGGAATGGAGGATTTTGCTTCCTTCATCTAGAAGAGCGTTAAATCTTCTTCTAAAATCTCATCGATAACATCGATACTAAAACAGGTGTCATCGTTTGACTAAGAGTGTTTCATTGCAGAGTCGATATTAAAGATCATTTGTTCAGTCCCAACTCTAAGATTGAGTTGTTTCTGTTTAACTCGAATAACTGCATCAGCAATGTGAAGAAAGGGTCGTCCCAAGATGAGGGGAACTTTACTGTCTTCTTCCATTTCAAGAATAGCGAAATCGGCAGGAAAAGTGAATTTACCAACTACAACGAGCATATTTTCAGCTATTTTAACAGGGTATTGGAATGATCTGTCGGCTAACTTTACGCTTATTTTGGTAGGTTTATGAGTTTCGAGAGATAGTTTCGCATATACGGAATATGGCATAAGGTTAATGCTAGCACCAATATTGGCCAAAGCATTGCAAGAGAAAGTTTTGTTGAAATTACATGGAATGAGGAAACTTCCGAGTTCTCTAAGTTTTGGTAGGACTTTGTTCTGGATCATTGCTGAACTTTCATCGCTAAGGAAAGCGGCAGAAATTTGTTTGATTTTATGCTTGTTGCTTATGAGTTCTTTGAAAAAAAATTCCATAGTTAGGCATTCCAGCTAAGACGTCAACAAGAGGTACATTGATTCAAACGGCTCAGATCATGTCGAGGAATTTTTCGTATTAGGCCTTTATTTTTTCTTTTCTAAGGCCTTGAGGATACGAAATTTTTGGTTTGCATGGTTTAGGTAATGGTGTTTCTTTAACTGGTTTATGGGTTTGAATCTTTGATTGTGGTGTAGGTTCATCGTCTTCATCATCGCTATCAAAGTTGATAGGGTTTTTAGTTTTGTTTTGTTCTTCATTCGGGTTTTCTGGTGGATTGTAGGACTTACCACTCCTTGTAAATATGGCATTTACATGCTCGTTACGAGCTTGCGGCAGTTGGTAAGCTTTGCTACCTCATGGGTTTGGTTGAGTGTTGCTTGGAATAGATCTAGAAGGTCGTCCAGATTGCTTGTCAGCAAGTCTGTCGAACTTAGTTTCAAGATTCTAGGATTGAAGCTTGATGATTTTTAGCTACTGTTTTGAGTTGAGTTTTGAGGTCCATGAATGTTTCTTTTACAAAGGCGTTGGTTGATTGCTGAGACTTCATGAAATCATTGAATTGTTTCTGAAGATCATAAGGTTTATCATAAGTATTAGATCGGTAGTTGTCTCGATTGTAATCATTCCATCAGCTTAAACGCCAATTATCGAGATTTGAGTCTCAGTCGCGGTAATCATTGTAAAAACGAGTCTTACAGAAGGTTTGTATGAATTTAGCTTCTTCTTCATGAGACATGGGTATGTCATCATTGTCTAGATTGGATGTTGGTTGTTTAGCACGAGATTGGAGTTCTTTGTACTGAGCATCCATTTTCATGGTCATGGCATCCATTCGAGCCATAATTTTGTTAGTATCAGAATTACTATTACCTTCATTGGTGAAAGCAATAGTTTTTTAAGAGATGATTTGGTTTTTTAATTTTTAGCCCAATCGAGCTTGAGTAAGTCTTTATCTTCGAGAAGCTGATAAGCTTGATTTGGCATTTTATAGAGGAAAATACCACCAGCTGTGGCATTTAGAACTTCTTGGGTTATTTCGTTGAGACCATGATAAAAGGTTTTGATAATATTACCTTTGGAAAGGTTATCACCATAGTAATTTTGGAGCATTTCTTTCATACGAAGCCAAGCGTTGGTCAGAGATTCATTTTCATGTTGAGAAAAGGCATGGATTTCTCTAAGGAGTCAGTCGAAAAGAGCTG
The DNA here is from genome assembly GCA_026074375.1 of Tanacetum coccineum. Lineage (NCBI taxonomy): Eukaryota > Viridiplantae > Streptophyta > Magnoliopsida > Asterales > Asteraceae > Tanacetum > Tanacetum coccineum. The sequence continues at coordinate 61,059 of BQNB010017874.1, forward strand.
GGGGGAAAGAATCGGCTAATGAAAGCAGTTAGAAGTTCATCACACGTTTTAATAGTTCATTTCTTGAGTTTGTTCAACCATGTTTTTGCTTCTCCAGAGAGTGATAGGGGAAACATCATTAGGCGGACAACTTCATTTTTAGTATCTCTATATTTAAACATATCGAAGATTCTGAGGAATTCATGAATGTATTTTTGAGGATCGATTTTGGTTCTACCATCAAATTGGTTTCCTTTGACAAGGGTCAAGTGGTTACCTTTAATTGCAAACTTGTTTGTAGTTTCAGGAATAGTGATTGCGAAACTAGGAGTCGGAACGACAACACGCTCGGCAGCCCACATGGGTTCATCATCTATTGGATCTATTGGGATTAAAAGCTTCTTGATGCTATTTGGAATTACTACTGTTCTTATTGATGTTAATGCTGCTCAGTCAAAGTTAGTGCCGCTGGAGAACTTCAATGAAAATTATTCTAACTGTTTAAGACTGCTGGTGAAGTTACAACTGTCAGTACAAAGTTACTACTGCTAGAGGAAGTTACTACTACTAGTGGAAGTTAAGACTGCTCAGAGACTTAGAAGAAAAACTACTAAGTAGTTACTACTGCTAGTGTAAAATTACTACATCTAGTACAAAAGTTACTACTGCTAGTACACAGTTAATGATACTGAACAAGTTAATGCTGCTAGTGAAGAAGTTAGT
>BQNB010017875.1:0-69206 GCA_026074375.1 Tanacetum coccineum
GGGACATTCTGATAACCATCATTTAAGCAAGGATTTCAACTGAGGTGTTTGGAATATTAGATTTAACCAATCTAAGTGGTTTTGAAGACTATCATGCAATAGGAGTTGATATTAAAACAAAAATATTATGTACTATCTCTTTGTTATACACTATTATGTACTAAAATCTTTAATTAAAATCTTTGCCTATTGCTTCAGGTACTACATACTTACTTTTCGATCTATTTTATGCAGTTAAATTATCATATTTTATATAAGAGAATGCAATATGAGCTGCAAGCGGAAAGGAATAACGAGTTAAAGAGTGTCAATGGAATTTATTTTTCACGTCGTTTTTCTGTTTGAGATAAGAACATGCATCAGGTTCTGGTGAGTCCTTAAATACCAGTTTATAGGATCTTATGTCATATATGTACCAAGAACATGTGAAAGAGGTTATGCTTATACTTATAGGTTGTTATTTGTATTACCAGAAAAGTTGAGAATTCCTTGAGAAAAGAAAGCAAAACAACTCTACTCTCGAATATGTAAATTTGGTGGGGAAATTACGATAAAGCTCTAGAGTTGGAAGCATATGTTATCAAATTGTCGACAATGCAACCAAAGTAAGATTGTGGGCAATTGCTATTGCTAGGATTGCGAATACTTATTGTATATATAACTATTTCCCTAAATATTGTTACAGAAGCAAGCTTTTTACAATAATAATCATACTTTGTTATGTAGTAAATAAACAATCTTCGGCAACTTTTAAGTTTTCCCCCCAAAAATGTTATATTGAATCTGTGCTAATATTGTTTTTGGAAAAAACAATGTGTTTGCAGATTAACTATCTCACCCATTAGAATGACTCAATTTGACCCGTTACTCACCCGACCTACCCGTCACCTCTAGAAACAGGTACAAAGAATTTTGCTTCAACATAACATTTTTTCTCTTTTCTATAGGACCCTAAACATGGACACTGGTGGTTGCAATTTGGATTGGGGGTACTAATCGGCTACTAGCCATCGTTCTTATTTGGCCATTTACAAAAATAAGCATGATACAATTTGGAGGAGAGGTAGTCAAGTAAAAGATCAAATGGTTATCACACATCAACACAAATGGGCATCGGTCATTTTGCAGATGAAGGTTTTGGTAAAGCAGCCTATTTCTGGAACTTAGAAGTCATTGACTAGGCCAACAATTTACTTACTCTTACAAATCTACATTTATTAGTTGATCATTCAAATTGTCACGATATAAAATCAGGCAAAAACAACGTTTGGGGGAATTATATTTATTTATGGAGGTCCACGAAGGAATGCAGGTTGTGAATAATAAAAATTGCATAAGATTGTTAATCATAACCCTTTTTTTACATAACTGGTTCTTTTCTTAGACTTAGAAGACTTTTATAACTTTTGTTTAGAAAATATCTTTTAAGTTTCTAATTTAGTGCGCAATATGATGGTATTGTTTGTATGCATTGTTGGAAATTTAGACTCATTAACTTATGAATGGATAATCTGGGTTATGTTTTTGTTACCAATGGATTAAACGGGTTACAGTCAATTGAGTCCGAAACTGAATTTTAGATATGCAAAACCTCCTAAATGTCTAAATTATATAATTCATAAACCTTAAATGGCAATCTTCTACATATCTACTATGTAGAAGTCTTATTGATTGAGTACATGTTGGCTGAAATCATGCGGAGGCAGCAAAATGAGTTGAAGGCGACACTTTTATTTTTCCTCATAGGTATGTGATAATGTTTTATCTGATCATGACATATGAGTGTTGGCTGAGTTTGATAAATAAGCTTGGTCAAAAGCTAACAAAAAAATGTATTGCTCTTTCAATCTGTATTGCAAATAGCAACCAGAGGAACACATTATTTTCTTTGAACATAATCATACACTATGCACACAAACCGATTTTTTGGTAATCTAGCTAAAAGACTGCCGCAAGGAAGACGGAAAACCTTGCGCTCCTGCGGAGCGCGGGTTGAAAACCTATATTTATTAGAAGGCAAAAAACCTATATTTATTAGAAGGCGGAAATTTAATGCATGGGTTGCATTTAATGTTCGGTTCGACCAGGTTGCATTTAATGCGCCAATTCAACCCGACCTGACCTATTCTTTTTGGGTATATACGAATACCCCTCGCACTATGCGTAAAATAACAAAAAACTACCCTCATTTTTAAAAAAGAACCAAGTGCGGGTTACAAACCTCATTTTTTGCAATCTCTTGAGCTTCAGAAACATAATGACATCATCATTCTTTGCATCATTAATTGTTGTCAAGCTTTAAAAGCATATTATACATAAAGTAATGTAACAGTGACTCAACAATATTAGCATAGCCTAAACAACAAGGTCACTAAATATATATGAACACATTATCGGACTCCAACAATTTTCGAAAACAAACAAGCCCCCGCTGCGCGCCCCCGTCGCAACGCACGGGTAATATTCTAACAATTTTCGAAAACACACTAGCCCCCGTCACGCGCTCCAGCCGCAATGCGCGGGTAATATTCCAACTCGTTATCTACTATTGTTTAGTATGTCTTTTAGTCTTTGTAATGTAAAAAAAGAAACATTAGATATAGTTATTATCAGCAACAAGGTTGCAAAAATCATGAATCTTTAGCCGGGCGGTTGACCACCTTGTAGCTTGTAATCGGTCAAGGCGTGATTAATCGGCGATTAATCGGATTAGCATTTCTGGCAAAATTTGGGTATTTCCGGCAAGCTTTGTGTATTTCTGGCAAGTTTTTGATATTATTGGCAAGACTCGTTTCTAAAAAAAATTTGTAATAGATTTAAACAGTTAATATAAGTAATCAAAACAAGTTTACGGTGAGTTTTAGGTACTCCCGACAAGATTAGAAGGTTTCGGCAAGGTTGGTGGCCTTGTAGCGCGTAATCGGCGATTAATCGTTCTTGTAGACCTTGTTTTGCAACACTGATCAGCAATATAAGAATAAAGATAATACATTATGAATGTTAATATAGTTAGATTTGTGGACCTCTCATGCTATTCTAAAAACACTAGCCAGGTATCCACGCAATGCGACGATGGGTACTCGTGTGATTAGCAATGTCTTTTTAATGAATTACATTTATAGAAGAAACAAATGTTTAACAAAGGTTATTAATTGAAAATTAGCTTGTTTTTCTTATAAATTTAATAACATTATAAAAAGCTTTTATAGCAGGGTACCCGCACATTACGACGGCGGGCACCCTGTAATTAAAAAATTTGTTGAGTGGTTATATGTTTCTCGCGATGCTAACTTTACGCATGTAGATAACATTAGGGAACAACTTTATCACACACTATCTCATAAAAAGATGGCAGACAACTCGTGTATCACGTAGCAACAACAATACGAAAACGTTGGTCACCACTATTGCTAGTTGTTTTGGACATGTAATATTATATAACATTTAAACATAGAGAGTAGCAGTTTTAGTGCCGTCTGATGGTGTCTATCTTGCTAAGTTGTGGTCGTAAATAGTGGTCCGTTGCATGGTCGAAAAATGTGGTGTCAGAAAGTCTATCTACATAAAAGATTGGTTTCTATGACCCGCTTAATGATTTGTAAATTTCATTTAGTGTTGTTTTAAAGAAGAAAAAAAGATTTATGCACTATCATTTGTATCATGTGGTATATTAAGTTTATTTTTGAGTGAAGAGTATTTTAAAAATATCATTAATGAATTGTAAATTTCATTTAATTATGTTTTAAAGAGGAAAAAAAATGATAAGATGATTTATGAATTATAAATTTCATTTATACGTTTTTTCTAACAATAACTTTACAAGTGAACATTTAATTAAAATAATTATAGGCAATACCAATACAACTATTTCACATCTAAATAAACACAAGGTCAAAATAAAGAGAGTAACAAAAGTAACATCTTTAAAACACAAATTAAAGATAAACATCACTATAAAGTGAAATGTAGTTTTGCATAAATACAAATATGCCAAATATTAATATGCATAATTAGCCGCAACGTTTTAAGTTTATCATACTGGATGCTCTATAACAAAGCACACAAATTTGATGAACGCTGAATGTTTTGTTCTTTCATCAACTTAGAAGCAGTATTGTTAGGGCATTTTTTCAAGACTAAAGTAAAGAGTTCTTTGATGATGTGAGTAGATAACAATTGCAAGTCGATCCAAACCATCTTGCGTTTAATAAAATAGCATGAGAACAAAGTAACACTTCAAAACTTTAAACTTTGTCTTTCTCGTCATCAATATTGTTTCTTGAGGAAATGACCCGCTTAGTTATTTCTAAAGATATATGCTCGATTCTTTCTTCATCGTTTCGTACTCATCGTTGAAAAATCATTGCGCGGGGTTGTTTCTACACATAAGATAAGAAAATTGTTGTAAAGAACAGGGGCGGCTCAACCTTCTCAGAGGAGTAAAGCGAAACCCTAAAACGAGGCCCTTTTATCAAAGTTATCTGTCGAAAAATCGTTTATATAAAAAAAATTCGAAATCAATATAGTATAATATATCATTTACAATTGATAATTAAGTCAATAAATCTAAGCTTTTAGTGACACTTTAGATCGTTGATAACCAAGGGAGGATCCATGCTTTAGGTTTTGGCTAGACCAAAAAGATAAAATTAAAGTCCAACATTTAACACTCTAAAACCTTAAAATCCTTCAATTCTAAGTGAAAATACTCGGTTTTTCATTACGATCATAATTTTTATCCTAGTTTTTTCGTCGTATTTTGTTGCTATTGTCAAAAAATAAATTTGTCCCTCACAATCCAATTTTCTGAGTCTGCCACTGTTGATAACTTTTAATTAGCTTTATCTTTGAAATACTCACATCTGCTGAAAAATTGTTACTGAAATGATTAACATTATTCTATACGATATATAAGTATTATGGAAAGAGTTTAAATTTATAATTTGATTAAGTATATCAATCGATGTATCAATTTTTCATAGATGTAACCTCTCAAAAAACTTTTAGTTTCAAAAATAGATCTATAATGTTAATACCTAAACAATTGTTATAATATGGCTTAAAGACCGTTTAAGGTTTAAACGACTACATTTTTAGCTTGTATTATCTAAGGATTTTAAATTTTCAATATCAAATAGTAAACTAAAGATACCTTAATCTAAACTGATCATATTTACTTTTCGGTGGTGAAATTGCTTCATCTTCAATATATAAGATATAATTGATTTTAAAATTCTCTTCACCCGTTTTTATAGTTTCATTGTCAACATCATCATCATATTTGTCATTTCTACAAATAACTCGTTTTTTCACTCAAATTACGTTCTGCGTTCGTTTTTCTTTAGCAATTAGTTTAGCGAAAACTAAAGCATCCAAAAAAGCAACTTGTGATTGAAGAATGATACATGAGTAGATAAGAGATAGCTATAGAGTGAAAGTATGTTTGTCGTGTGAAAAACAAGCGTCGATTCATCAATGTAAATGGTTATTATCCATGGTTCTAAAAGGCGCGCGAAGGTCTCGCAAAGGCGTGAGGTGTGACCTCCACGTCACGCAATAGACCAAGGCTTTGGCTTAAGGCTTGATGTGAGATGAGGAGTAAAAAAACGTGATAAGACGTGATTAAATGTGATGCGTGGAAGCTTTTTTGAATTCAATTTCGATCAAAATTGTATTTTTATATAGAAATGAAAAGGATTACATGCAAATATAGTTTCTTGACTTTATTCTGTATGTATGACACTTTTTGTAAACTCTATATATTTGTAATATGATATAAATATATAAATTTATAAATATTTTTATATTTTGTGCCGCTTTAAGTCACGCCTTAAAAACGTCATGACTCGCCATGGCTAGCAAAAGCGTGAGGCTTGACCATGCCGTCACGTCACGCCTCACGCTATTTATAACCTTGTTATTATCACAAAACTTAATTTAACCTTTGCTAATTTTTCATGCAAAATATGGGCCTTTATATATACTCAATACATCCGCGCTTAAACTTCTATAAATCGCAAGCTAAAAAATAAAAACTAGAAACAAAAAAAAGCCCAAGACTTAGATTATTTCACATTTATCAGCTAATCGGGGCCTTGATTAATCGGACTTTTAAAGATGGCGGCAAAAAAATATGTGACTAACTTTACATATATATATATATATATATATACACACACACACACAAAGTTGTAGAAAATCCGGAGCCTTAAAAAATTGAGGGCCTAAATCCTTAACTTTAATTGCTTTACCCTTAAGCCACCACTGGTAAAGAAGCATAATCTTTTACTTAGTAAAGAAAAACGTCAAGTGGGGAATTCACATTTAAAAAAATCAAATCATACTTTATTTAGTAATATTTTTTAAATTTATATATTTTTTTGTTTTTTCATAATTAATTAAACTTAATAATTTCCTAATTTGTGTTACAAATTAAAAAAAACGTTTTGATTATCAAATATTTTAAAAAATTAATAAAACACATGGGTTAGAATGCTATTTTACCAAAGTTAGAGATTACAAATGTAATTTTCTTAGAAACACGGGACATAACACACAAAACACACACACTCACAAGGGACATAACACACAAACGTTTATGCTCTCAAAGCACAGATCCAAATCAAAATAAATCCTCCCCATAAACTCAAATCTAAAAGGTAGATTTTGTTTTGATGATCCACTCGTGCAGTATTTTAATGATTTTAGCTTGAATCATTTGTTGAGTTTATGATGTTGTTAAGGTTTTATGATGTTGTAAAGGTATGAACTTGATTGAGATTTTGTGTTATTATAGGTTTAATTAAAGTTAATTGTTTCAAATCTGAATGCAATTTTTTTAACTGATTTACTCTATTTTCCCCCACCATGTTTTATATAATTTAGTTTAGTAAATTGAAGATTTAGATTAGTATAGGCTATTTTGCAGCTTACTGCAATTTTCCCCAACTTTTTTGTGTGATTCTTGATTTAGACCTAAGTACTAACCTAAGTACTGAACATATTTGTAGTTAGCTGCTGATGAACAGGAACACCAAGACCCTAAAATAAACTTTGGTGAATTAATTCATTCATGCAGTCATAAATTAGCCACTTTAAGCACCACGCTTACTTTAAAAGGTTAAAAATTCATATTCGAATCAACACTTTTTCCCAGAGATATTTTATAAACTTCAAAATAATAGGCTAATAACTTTGTAAGGTGTTTGAGATTGCATGTTCTCAGCTTTTTTTAGTACTAAGAAAAGCGTATTTTCAGCTATAGGCTAATAAATTTGTAAGGTGTTTGAGATTGCTTCTATAATTGACTGTTGGTATGCTCAACGTCTTTCACTTCCTAACTGTGATGAATTATAAACTGCCCAAAGACTAAACTATAAAGCAGCACTAAGTATCTGAAGTTACAAAGCAACGCTAGCTTTTGTTGGTATGCTTAGGATCTTCATTACGGTCAGAAATAACAACATACATAGCTGGTAACTTTAGAAGTCAGGTCAGAAATCACAACATACATAGTTGGTAACATTAGAAGTCATATATGGTGTCTGCTAAATCTAACAGAACTGAAATGGTTAAGGCCAATAGCGTAATTATGACCATCCAAATCTAGCTCTGTCATAGCAGCACCTGTCGCTCGACCAAAATGGACACCCCAGCATAGCTACACTACAACTTTTATCCCATGATACCTATGATTGGTAAACAAGTAAAACTCACATAGAAATACAAACTAAAAACTGGCGTTCAAATATTTTCTTCCAACTTTTAAATGAAGAACTGTAAAACCTTATATATGCTCTTAGTTTTTATGAAAACCACTGTCGCACATGTGAAGTGCAAGGAAGCTTTGCCTGATGTGGTACATGCTATGGATGATCTCTTAATAAGTGTTATTGTGGCGCCTTTTTAAGTTGTGGCATTTAAACTTGCGATTGATGTAATAATCAAGGGGTCCAAATCAAAGGTATATCAAAGTCTGAGAATCGAAGCTTTAATAGAAAGATCAGTTCCTTGAACATGATTGTGTAACCAATAACAATAATTCCACCATTGTATCATCTTTCTTTCCCTGGATATCAACTCTAGATCTTTGTATACTATCATAAATTTGAAAATTGATTAATGTATTAATTTGTATAGTTTATGGTTCCAAAGGTACACGTTAGAGTTGACATTTAAATAGAGAAAGCTTTGTTATTGGTCTAGATATTGTAGTACTTAAATCTTTAGAAAGCTGATTGCATCATCTTTGAATACAAATCATACTGAAAACAATAATCATTCCAAGTTGATATTAATTTTTGTTATCTTTATTTAGTCCAGGTGATCTTTACAGTTATCTTAATGTTTAGGAGTGATGTTATGCCCTCTCAAACACACGGATATGATGTTAAAAAACACACGGATATGATGTTATCCCCTCTGAAATGCTAATACAACTGTGTCATAAATAATTGATCGCAATGTTAGGAGTGGACTCCTTGAAAAAGTCTGACAGATACTTCAGATATAAATTATCTATCATACTAATTGTATTAATTTAGCAACATTTTGGTGGGTATGGTTTTTTACATTTCGCAAGTTTACTCGTGCCACTTTTTAATCTCTAGGCTTGGTCACGGGTGGTTCATTTATTTTTTTATAGCAAAAGCAATATCAAAGACTACAGATAAACAAGAAATTATGTTGAAACAGACCAAGATTGATGCATATTCTGGGACAGTTCGCTCGGAATAGACTTGACTGAGATGTCAAAAGATGAGACTTGGATCACTGGTCAAGGCATAGGATGTTATTGGCCAGGTAATAGCGCTCCAGCTAGCGGTTTCTCAGAATTACAGTTACCTAGGGTACCCCAGGGTCCAAACTAGGAAGAGAAGCTATTGAAATCCAAAACGTGTCTTATTTGAAAAACTCTGGTGTCAACTTCGCACAAGCGTCACTGGTTCCATACAGTACTGTCCTCATTCGAATATGGCTTTACTTATTTTATCATTCTGCACCATGAGTACAAATTTCAGACGAAAAAAAACCCTGTGATTTAGTAATTTGTTCATAACAAATGTCTATCTATTAATCAATATCCTTAATAAAATACTATTTTTCGTAGATTATTAATGATTGCCCCCTGTGATTTTGTGTCTACTTAAGAAGCTTCTCAAATCTTATGTTTGAACTCTAATTGATCACAATGGCTAAAAATATATATAGCTAAAAGTGAAAAGTTTCATTGAGTTGAAACTGCTCAATTTAGTTTTTTCTCCATGTTATTAGGTCAACTATAGGGTACTGCATATATGAACAATTTTAACATAGTTAGGTTATAAGATATCTTTCACACTTTGATCTCTTAATGTATTTTTTTACCATTTTGTTCTTTGGTTTGGTTTTGCTTCTTAGGTTATTTAGGTTTCTTTATCATTAAAATGAACGTTTGAGAGGCATTTTGTATCAAGATCTACTTTTATGGGTGTTTGGATATACGATATCAAACAATGGGAAATCTACCAATCCATTCGTAGGCGTTTGCTACTTAAGCTCTTTAAAGTTTAAGTAATGGTGGCCTTCTAGAAGCTTCGCCATATAAAAACAACAGTTATAATTTAAAAATACGAGTAATTATTTATACACTTTTTAAGAAAAATATACATTATGCCAAAATTTGTAATATTTTACTAAGTATGACCTCATGTCAAAACCCCGTGCGTGAACGTGTATTATAACTAGTATATTGTTACAAAACATTACCAGATAGTTACGTACCTTGTCATGCAAACTACATCCGGTTACTACTTCAACTCATTTCTAGTAAATGTAAGAATGTTACCCCAAGAGTTTGCTCAAAGTCAACAATTACCTAATGAATGTTAACAGTCGGAGAAAGAGACAAAGATAACAAGAAGTTTGTTGCATCAAAGGCTAGATATCTTATTATGTTTCGTGCTCAACTTCAATGATCATCGAATCAATGACGGGAGAAAAGGATAAGTTTGACATCAAGTTGTTACATAGCGGGTCGGATGTACTCCACCCACAACTTCAACAGTCACTATTCAAATTTGTAACAACGTTGGTGATCAATTTTTTATTATCTACGTTGTTGATATGATATGTTTGCATACTTAAAGATTTGGTTATGTATTGACTTTATATAGTGGATAGGTTGATGAGGGCTTAAAGAGGTTAATGAGAAACGTATGATCTTTTGTTTAAGTAATGGTTATATAAAAATTAAAAAAATTTGTGATGGCTAAACGTTTTTAGTGAGTCTTTATTAAGTATTTAGAGGGCGTTTGGTTTGTAAGAGGGTGTGGATTTGGATTTAAATTTAAGAAAGGTTTGAAAGTAAATAAGGAGAGAGAAAATTAATTATTATTTTAAAAATATATATATTATATTAATCATTTAATGTGATATAGCTTTTTTTGAATAAAAAATAAAAAGAAAATAAATAATCAGCCTTAATTGTATGGATGAAAATTTTCTAAAGATAAAATAAAATTGTTTTATTGTTATACACAGTCAAAAGCCACCAAGTCTGGTGGAATTCAAAAATGGGGATGATCCATGGGTGTGAGCCCACATAAGAAGTACCAAACAACGGATTTAATATTTCTTTCATGTCAAACCCTCTTAAACTCACAAACCAAACACGTACTAAGTGTTTAGTCTTATGCTAGCAATCCTTTTAGTGAGCCTTTATCATGCAAATTCAAACCACATGAATAAACCATTAATTTCTTTTTATAAAAATCTTTTCTATTTTAAAATTTTATAACTCTTTTTATTAACAAGTCCTAAACACTTTATAAGATAGTACATATGGTCTATTATTTTATTTTATTTTGATTTTATATATATCCTTGTTATTATGGGATGTTACAACGTTAGCTTTTACAATAAGCTGTATCAATGGAAGCAGTTGCAATTTGACTGAATTGATGATACATATTAATGTTAGCAGTTACAAGTTGACTGTATTGAAAAACGTATACGGTGAACAATATTGCTAAATACATTATTGCTAAATACATTACTACGTATAAGGTAGTATAGGAAAACCAATTTATCCAAAAAAAATCCCCCTAAAGGTAGTACTGGTCACACGTTTTTCTAACCTTTTAAGCAATAACAGATTTATATATTCCGCCGCCACCATGCCGGAATCATCCTTTTCTACCATTTCATTTGATCGAATCCTGTTAACCTTCATTCATTAAATAACGTTGGATTATTGCGTGTGTGAGTCTTGTAGATGTTCTTTCCCGTTCGCTTTTATATTGTAATTGGGCTGAGGTTTTCGATCTTTGATTGATCCCTTTTCCTGATATGATCATATAATTCCCGTGGGGGTGTCATTTATATTGATTCGCATCTTTAATCTTTCTTTATCTAATTCGACAAGGTTTTAGGATTTTCGTTTTGATTTGTTTTTTGTTTTCCTATAATTAGATCTCCCTTCAATCCAAAGGTTTCTTTTGGTTTTGTTTCCTGTTTCTTTGGTGCTTGGTTCTGTGCTGGTTTTTGGTGTGATCATGGGAAGTTTCTGATCTAAAAAAGATGATGTTAATCGTATCTCTACTTCAATTTTTGTTGTTTTCGATATTTTCCTGATTCTTTCATGGGCTAAGGACTTATTTTCTTCCTGTAAAAAATTTGGCCATGTTGTTGACTCGTACATTCCATTGAAGCGTACAAAAGAGGGTAAGCATTTTGGATTTGTACGATTTATAAACATTTTCAATGTGGATCGCTTGGTGAATAACTTATGTACGATTTGGGTGGGACGACTCAAATTGCACGCAAACATTGCGAGATTTCAAAGGGCGCCTTTGAATAAAAAGAATTCTCCTGTGATGAGTAATGGTGAGGTTAGAAGGGGAGCTGATAATTCTTCTCGATTAAATGGTGGGAATATGGGGAGTGGTAAGTCGTATATTAGAAGTGGTTTAAGGCTAGTAATATGGGGCGGAGTCATATGGATACTCTGCTATTTAGAAGTGTGGTGAGGTTTAGGTAGGAGTTTGTTATGATGCTTGATGAGGAAATGCGTAATTCGATAGATTTTGTCATCTTCTCTGTATGGTTAAGTTAAGAAATAGCCTGCGCATTAACGAAATTCTCAAGACGGCAATTGGCTTAATGAATGTTTTATGGACCTGACAGTTAGATACTTAGGAGAATTGTGGGTTCTCTTGGAATTTTCTTCTTCTAAGACAAAAGAGGCGTTTCGTGATAATGTAGGGGTGGGTTCGTGGTTCTCAGAGCTAAGGAAGGCGTCCTTGGACATTCATCCTGATGGGCGGATTGTGTGGGTAGAAGTTGAGGGCATCCCATTGAAGTTATGGACAGTGGATACATTTAGAAGGATTGCTAAGAAAGTCTGGTGGAGATTAGATTGATAGCTTGGCGATATGAATTGAAAACTTGTTTACCATTGAAACGTATATGTTAGTTTCCACGAAGGTGCCGCAGTATCGAATATTTTATTGAAACTTAAATATTATTATACAGGGGAAGGTCTTTTGGATTCGTGCGAAGGAAGTTCCTGTATGGGTTCCCGATCTGTTAGAGGATTCATAATATGAGGAGCAATCTGTAGATGGTTCTATGAAAGATGTTAATAAGGTTAATAATGAGGGTAATGATGGTGTTAATAGCGACATAGATGAAGTTCCTGAAACTGTGTTTGACAATTCAAGTGGGCTGAAGGGAGACAAGTCAGACGACCCTTTTGGTTTGTACTCGTTATTAAATAAGAATGCCAAGGTTACGAAGGATAAGATTCATAGCCCTATATATCCACCGGGTTTTACACCTGACAATGAGGCGAATACTAAATGCAATATGGGGGATAATTTCGTCAATGGTAACGTAGATGAGGAGATAAGAGTGGATGAGGGAGTTTCTGACAATATGAAATCTAAGGGTGATAAAGTTGAATCAATGAACACCGGGCGGGTTAAAAAATTTGAAGCACCGCGCTCAGGGGGCTCCTTTCTGAATCTGATGGAGGAAGTGGTGAAAGTAGGTCAAACAATAGGCTATAAACATAGGGGAAGTGTGAATAATTTATCGGAATATTGGAATACATTATAGAGTCGATGGTGCATCGATGAATTTTTTGTCTATTAATATTTAAGGCCTTGCCCAAAATGCCAACCTATCCTTCTTCGCGAGATGGATTTTGATTTCGGACCGGTCCCGTTTCAATTTTTTCACCACTGGCTTGAGTTAGAAGGGTTTACTAAGTTTGTGTCTGAGACTTGGAACATTGCTCCAGTAGACACGTCTAATGGTATGCGCAATATGATAGGTAAGTTGAAATTTCTCAAAAGTAAAATTCGGGTTTGGGTAAAATAACCATACGATTTCAGATTATTTTGTAATTATTAGAGGTGTGTGGATAAAAAGTGGTATTGATTTACTCATCATTGCGGTGTATGCTCCACATGATTCGAGAGATAAACAAATGTTATGGGATTACTTGGTTCACGTGATTAATCAGTGGCATGGAGAGGCGATCATCATGGGGGATTTCAACGAGGTCCGATATAAGTCTGACAGGTTTGGTTCGAATTTTAATGTTCAAGGTGCGGGTGCTTTCAATTCTTTTATTGTTAATGCGGGTCTTGAGGAGGTTCCGTTGGGAGGAAGTGCATTTACTTGGTGTCATAAGTCCGCGTCAAAAATGAGTAAATTAGACAGATTTTTTGTTTCCAAAAATCTGTTTAATACTTGTCCGCATATTAGTGCTATTACATTGGATAGATATTTATCAGATCACCGGCCTATCCTTCTTCGCGAGACGGATTTTGATTTCGGACCGGTCCCGTTTCGATTTTTTCACCACTGGCTTGAGTTAGAAGGGTTTACTAAGTTTGTGTCTGAGACTTGGAACATTGCTCCAGTAGACACGTCTAATGGTATGCGCAATATGATAGGTAAGTTGAAATTTCTCAAAAGTAAAATTCGGGTTTGGGTAAAATAACCATACGATTTCAGATTATTTTGGTCCGATAATCTTAAAAGGACTTACGGTTTGGATGAAGGTTATCGTAAAGGTTCCAGGACTGATGAAGTTGTTCAAAAAAGGGTTTTCAGTATTAATTCTTTAACGAAAAATCGATCAATTCATGTAAAGGTGATATGGCTCAAAAGACCATAAATAAGTGGTCCGATGAAGGAGGAACGAGATAATATATATATCTCGAGTTTTTATCATGGATGTATGACAAAAAATGCAATCAAACGAATATTAGAGGTATGATAGTTGACGGTGTGTGGAAAGATCATCCATCTGATATTAAAAAGGAATTTTTGCTTCATTTTCAAAATAGATTTGATAAACCTGCGGAGAGGCGAGCTATTATTGAGATGTGTTACCCGAGGTCGCTTTCGAGTGAGCAACGTGATGAAATTGAACGTGAGGTGACAAAAGAGGAGCTTAAGACGGCTGTGTGGGATTGTGGTACTGATAAATCCCCGGGACCGGATGGATATACTTTTGGCTTTTATCGTAAGTTTTGGTCGATCATTGAGAATGATGTGTATGCGGCTGTCAAACACTTTTTTAATCATGGAGATATTCCAGCCGGCTGTAATGCTTCATTTATTGCTTTGATTCCGAAAATCCCGGACGCTAATTTGGTAAAGGATTTTCGTCCTATTAGTCTTATTGGGAGCACTTATAAGATTATTGCGAAAATTTTGGCGAACCGTCTGGTGGTAGTTTTGGGAGACATTGTTAATGAGGTGCAATCGGCTTTTATTGCAGGGAGACAGATTTTAGATGGTCCATTCATTCTTAACGAGGTGTTACATTGGTGCAATAAGAAGAAGAAGAAATCTTTAATTTTTAAGGTGGATTTCGAGAAAGCCTATGATTCGGTGCGATGGGATTTTTTAGATGATGTGTTAAAGAAATTTGGCTTTGGAAATAAATGGTGCAATTGGATTCATGTTTGTCCTTAAATCTTCTAAGGGTTTTATTCTTGATATTGGTAGCCCTACAGAATAGTTTCATCTTTAAAAGGTTTTAAACAAGGAGATTCCGTTAATACTCCTTTTCTTGTTGTATCCCTTATTATGGAGAGTTTACACCTTTCGTTTCAGCGGGTGATTGATGCTGGGCTATTCAAGGGCATTAATTTGAATCACTCGTTATGCTTATCTCATATGTTTTATGCGGATGATGCCGTTTTCGTTGGACAATGGAGTGACGGGAACATTAATACTTTGATACATGTGTTGGATTGTTTTTATCATGCTTCAGGTCTTAGGATAAATATGAGCAAAAGTAAGATTATGGGGGTGCATGTGGAGAATGCGTATGTAAATCAAGCGGCTTCTAAGTTGGGATGTCTCGTGCTTAATAGTCCTTTTTCATTTTTAGGCACCAAAGTGGGAGAAGCTATGTCGCGTATCCAAGCGTGGAAGGAGGTTGTTGAGAAGGTGAAAAGTCGGCTGTCAAAGTGGAAAATGAAAACTCTATCTATCGGAGGGCGGCTAACGTTGTTGAAGTCTGTATTAGGCTCTATTCCCATATTTCATATGTCGATTTTCAGAGTTCCATCGAGGGTCCTTCATGTGTTGGAATCTATAAGAGGTCACTTCTTTAATGGTCACGAGATGGGAAGCAATAAGGCAACGTGGGTAAAGTGGAACTATGTTCTGACGGACAAAAAACATGGAGGTCTTGGTGTATCCAGCCTATATGCTTTAAATAGAGGTTTGATGATTAAGTGGGTTTGGAGATTTTTTACTCAGAAAGAGTCTCTTTGGGCGAAGGTTATCACTGCTATTCATGGGGACTACGATAAAGTGGAATCAAGGTGTCACGCAGTAGGGCGATCGTGCTGGCTATCCATTGTGAACGAAGTTCGGATTCTGAAAAATAAAGGTATGAACATTTTTGATTTTATGAACCTTAAGTTGGGCAATGGGGACACGTCCAGGTTCTGGACGGATCGTTGGTATGCTGGTGGAATCATTAAAGACCTATGCCCTCGCCTATTTGCTCTTGACAATTGCAAGGAGAATTCTGTAAGTGCAATGTTGAAAGACAACAACCTGGAAAATTCTTTTTGGCGTAAAACTAGGGGGGTGTCGAGCAGGTGCAGCTAGATTCGTTAGCTGAGGTTGTGAGATCGATCAATCTTGTGTCTTCAGCTGATAGGTGGATTTGGAATTTGGAGAGTTCGGGAGAGTTTTCGGTGGCTTTTGCTCGTAAGAAAATTGATGAGATACGTTTTCCAATTGTCAAAGATGCTACTAGGTGGGTTAAATGTGTTCCCATTAAAGTGAACATCCTTGCATGGAAAATAAGGAACGATGCTCTTCCTATCCGATTTAATATTTCTCAGAGAGGTATTGATATTCAATCCATTTCTTGCCCCATTTGTGAGAACGATGTTGAGTCATCGGAACACTTGTTTTTTAAATGCTACTTGATTCGAGAAATTGGATGTAAGATAGCTAGCTAGTGGAACATTAACTATGTTGAAGTTAATTCGTATGAAGAGTGGAAAACTTGGTTAATTTCATGTCGCATGGAGTCTAAGCTCAAGCAAATGTTCGAAGGTGTCTGGTATTCGCTTTGGTTGCACATATGGTCCTATCGGAACGAGATCCTTTTTGATGATAATTGTCCAATGAAGGCATTTATATTTGACAATGTTGTTTCTAGTTCATTTTATTGGTATAAGTCTAGATGTAAAGCCTCATTTGGTTGGAATAAGTGGCTTAAAAATCCTTGTCTGATTTCTTTGTATTCTAGCTCCTTGCTAGTTTTTTATTTTTTATAAAATCGCCGTTCTAAAAAAAATAAAAAAACGTATAAGGTAGTATAGATAGATGACAAGACTTGTTGTGGTCGAAACATAACAAGGTTCAAGTACACAAGCAGGCCACCTTAGCCAAACCCATACAGCCAAATTAGTTAATAATTGTTCAAAAGTGACACAATTTTAGTAGCACTTTTTTAACCCGTTGCTTTCTTTCGTTATAACATGTGATATATATAAAAAAATAATTCAACATTAATAATTATATTAAATATAAATGATATAACCTTAATACAAAGGATCACCTTCGCCTCATCGAAATCAAATATTAATTTTTTGTCGAATGGGATATTTATGGATGATAGTTTCATGGCTAACGACTAAGGTAACTATTGACAATCAACAATTTAGCAAGCTCTCTTTAAACATATTTTCTTTTTAGTTAAATTTGATTTTTACTTTAAGTCAACGGTATCACTTTTAATATAACATATCCAAGAAAAACATTTAATTTGTGTGTGGTGCCAATAAGGTGTTTAAACTAAAAGGTTTTGTATTACAATGATGCCACTCAATCAGTCGTGTATATTAAACCACTTACTAGAAAGAATTCTATCGGATAACCTCAACCGAAAGTTACCATTAAGTTTAAAATACGCAGTTTTGGAAATTACCAAATTATTATTGTTCTTTTGTTAACATTATTTTGAAAGAGCCGTATGCATTTAACCTTCTTATAACTTAACTTATATAACTTAAATTATTTTAAAATTATTTTGTTAGACATTATGTAACACCCTCATTTTTTACATATAGCAGCGGACGCTAATCTGTGGTATTACTTCATAGTACAACAGTCATAATCATAGGAAACGACTCAAAAGAGACGTTTTTGAAAATTTAGTTATCATTCATTTATTCATCAGAGTTTTACTAAAAAGAGGTCTCAAAATCTATGTGAAAACATAAAGTTTGAATGATAACAGTTTAGCCATCTTCAAGTCCGTGCCACTCCGTGCCATATGCTGCTCAATTACCTGAGATAAACATGTTAAAAAGTCAACACAAAGGTTGAGTGAAATTCACAGGTTTATGATAAATAGTTTGAATGCAAGTCATCGTAGACAGTGAGTTTTGTTATATACACATAAGTGTAATAATTGCAATGAGTACAATTATTATGAAAAACAGTTTGAATACAAGTTATTATAAACAGTGGGTTACGTTGTTATACACCCATAAGTGTTTGAAATGGTTGAATACAAGTTAATATGATGATAATAATTGCAATGAATACAATTATCATAAAAAACAATATTATTACGTCTAAGCTCATGGCACACAAACTGACTTGTGTATATATCAATAATGATATATATAATGATAGTGACCCTCGGTGTAGGTAATTGCCATATACCTATGAGTTTTAAATATAATGCGTTTGGTTACCTATCTAGATAACACAAACGGGATTCGTCAATCCCGATAGATCTATCCACAATATTTGTGTTCACTCCGAAGAGTAATTAATGGTCCATGATAGTCGGGTCTTTTGGCATTAAAGGGACTTAGACAACAAATGCAATAATATATCAGGAAAGCATACAATTGGAAAACACTTGTATTCATGGTTTATAGCAGGTATCGCGGGTTTATAAAGCATTCAAAAGATTGAAATGTGAGGCTATGAACTCATTAAGTCTTTGAAAAGTAATCACATTGTTATAAGATAAATGAGTGTGTAAAAGAGTTTGTAAACAAGCATGTATCCCCCTCGCGGATTTATAAAACATGTAAATGAGTAAAGGCGAGGTTATGAACTTCACCTTAACAGGGAAAATCTGATTGATGGCAAAAGTATATGAAATGAAAGTAACGGCTTCGCCAGACAACCTGGGAAATATGTCAAGTCTTAGTTTGATTGGATATGTTTTATGTCATAATGAAATATCATTTTGATTGAGATGTTATGGAAATATCGTATCACTATTCGGGCTATCATAATCCAGAGGCCATGCAGTATTGTTTGAGAAGCCAGGGCACTTTAAATCGTAAACCCAGCAAACTCGTCAAAACAAATACCCAAATGGAACCCCTCACATGAAACTCCCTAGTAACGTGATACATTATAGTTTTAAGTTGCTTCAAAAGCTATATATATTTTCAAACCTTTAACTTTGAAACTTGCTAAAACAAGTCCTTATAGTTTTAACTTTAATAAAATGACATTTTCAGCCCTTCTAGTTGTTAATTTTAGAAAGTTGCGATATATACCCCTTGCATGGAATACTTTTGTAAAACAAGTCCAAAATGCCATGCAATCTTATTTTAAGACTCCAAATGATATTTTTAGGTTATAGCTTATTAGTATAAGCTAAAATAAGATGTTTTAACGTAACGAAAGTTTAGAAAAAGGATTTGTTAGCTAGAAAATCAAAACAGGTCATTTTTAGGGTTTTTATCAAAAACACATGGGTTTGAGGATTCAAAGCTTCAACCAAGAGTTCATAGATGATCTTAAGAGTATTATGAACATTCATATACAGATTATCAGTTTATAGAACAATATCTTAGGCTTACTTGAGCTAAAATGGGTCGAAAAGGGGTTTTATGATCCGTACGCCTAGAAATGATTTCATGACTTCGTTTTTCTTGCTTCTTGGCTTCTATTCTGAGCTAAAGGACTTCTTTTGATCTTCTATTGCTGCTATGGAAGTGTTAGAATTCCATTTGAGGGTAAGAGAGGAGATGTGTGGGATGAATTGAAATGTAGTGTATGTATGCGTTTATATAGGGTAAAGGACCCTTGGTGAGCAAGTTTTAAGTGATATGGTGGCTTAATCTTGTAAGTTGCTGACTTAGGATAGCTAGGATGTGAGTTTTCAAGGCTAGGATAGTAGCTAGGAAGTGTTGGAAGGTTTTTGGAGGGGTGTATGTGGTTCGGCTAGGAATGAACAACAAGGAGATGATGTAGCTTGCTTGGTGACCAAGAGTTGAAAGGAAGGTGCTTGTAAGCTACTTAGGAGGAGTATTAGCTTAGTCATGGTGGTGCTTGAGGTGCTTGGTGAGTTAAAAATGGGTAAAAATGAAGAAAAAGAGGCGCGGGTTCAAATCTAGCTCTGGTTAGGGTTTAGGGTTTTTATTTCATGTATAATGAGGTAAAATTGAGGGAAAACAAGAATTAAATGTCGTGCATAGTGAGCTTGTACCTTGTGCTATAGTAGTGGTATGAATCTTAAGAAAAATGGTGGAAAATGGGTCACGGGTTCATTTAGGGCTCAGTTAGGGTTTTTAGGTTTTAATTTCGAGTTAGGGCTAGGGTTTAGGATAGATTAAGGTTTATGATTAGTGTTAAGATTATGGTTTAGTGTTTAGGATTAGGGTTTAAGGCTTAGTTTTAAGTTTTAGGGATTAGTTTTAAGTTTTAGGGATTAGTTTTAAGGTTAAAGTAAAATTAGGGTTTAGGGTTTTTAAGATGTGTATGAGGGCTTAGGATTAGAGTAGTTAGGTTTTACATGTTGTACATTGAGTGTAGTAGCTTGTACAAAAGTGGTGGTAAAGAAACTAGAATGAAAACGGTGGTAAAACGACTATTTTGAAGGTCATGCTTAATGAACTTGTACATTGTGCTTAAAATGAGTTGTACATTGTTTTTAGAGGGTAAAGTTATTCAAATGTTATGTATTGATATTTTTAGACATGCTTTGGATACTTGTACATTCACTTTATATGTATACATTACATATAATTAGGGTTTTGATATAAACGTTTAACATTTAAAGCCTGTTTTGATATAACGTTTTTAAATGGATAACATTTTTGGTAAAAATGATATTAGGACATAGACTTGACATATTAGGATGTTTACATGATATAAACATAGATATAGATTGCATAGGTAGGTTGTGTGAGCTCGTTTACTTTAGTTATGTAAACTATGTTACATAATAGAATAAAGCAAAAAATTTCTCTGTAAAAAGGTGGTATATATTATATAATAGATGGATAGTACATTGCTTCTAATGAATAATTACATTGATGAAAATTACAGGTTGTTAGAGTCCCCCAACCTTACAAAAATCTCGTCCCGAGATTTAGTTGAGATGATGGAGTGATGTTTGGAAAATAGATGTGGATATTTGGCACGAATTTGTGACCATGTTCGGATTTTTGGTGAGCGTTCTTGACTCTCAGTAAGTATGCTCCCCTGTAGCCCTGTTGTTTGCTATTGAGCATTGATTTTTATAATTCCCTTTCTCTCCGCAGGCATTACAAGTTATGGATACTGGTTGAAGGTTGTTTCTAGTGGCTGGTCCTTTGTTTCTGTAGTTCCTGGTCAAATGACCTATCTTGTTGCAAGTCCGACACCTGACTGTGCAAGGTCTTATGTGATGTAGGTTGCATCTGTTACACAAGGGACGGTTTCCAGTATACCCATTGTTGGCAGTATAAGCCTTGAAGGTTTCTTGCCTTTTATTCTGCTGTTGGTGATGATCATTGCTATTATTGTTGCGGTTATCTTGGGAGTTGTTCTTGTTGTAATTGTTGGAGTGGTTATTGTTGTTGCGATTATTGGGGTAGTTGTTATTGTCGGTGGTGTTTCTTTCATCATCAAACTTTCATTTGTGATCATTGGTTCCTTGCACCGGAGTGTGCTTTGTTACCTGATCCATTAGCCTTTGGGCTATGTTAATGCCTTCCTTTAAAGTTTGAGGCTTAGAGGCGGTAACATTCCCTTCAATACTTCTAGGTAACCCTCTGATGAAGGCTTCCAGGAGTTTCTCGGTGTTCGGTACGATGTTCGGGCATAAGACTGCCAATTCTTGGAATCTTCTAACGTAAGGTTTAAGATCATTCCCTTTGACAGTCAGATTGTAGAATTCATCTTCCATCTTTCTGACTTCGGTTCGGGGACAATACTTGTTTGTTAAGTGCCTTCTCAACTCAGTCCAGGTGATTTGATTGGCTTGATCTATTCCCATAGGTTGGGCATATGCATTCCACCAGGACAAAGCATCATTAGTAAGGGTACCAATAACAAATGTTACTTTGTTTTCCTCGGCACATTTGCTTCTAAAGAATACTGATTCGGTTCGTTCAAACCAGCGAATGAGGCCGACTTCTCCTTCCGTACCATTGAAGTAGAAAGGTTGACAGCTTATGAACTCTTTATAGTTTCCCATTTTTGCTACAGGAGTTTCAGTAGGACTGGTGTGTTCCTGTTGGGATTACTAGTACTTGCCATTATTGCAGCTTGTACTTCCAAAGCTGCGACGACACTGTCAGCAACTAGTTTCTTAATGGAAGCTTGAGTCATAGCTAGTGCTTCAGATGTTGACGTCCTTTTAGGAGGCATTCTATCAACATAAGATATCACAAGTCTTAAAATGCAATGCTTATTTTTGAACTTTAAGCAATAGCAATATTGAAATCACAAATACTTATTTTATATGAATATAATTGTGTGGGTTCTCATTTTGATGCAAGTTCTAACAAGAAATACACATTCCTTGATATTACATTGTAGGATACAACGAAATTTTTTAGAATTTAAGACTTCCAGAGATAGGTTGGTGGTGATTATTGCTACGGTTGTTGTTACAAAAAGTTGTTGTGTTGTGATTGTTTAGTGTTATTATTGTTGCGGTAATTGGTATGGTATTGTTGTGTCGTGGGTTTCTTTCATCATCAAACTTTCGTTTATGGTTATTGGTTCTTGTACAGAATTGTGTTTTCATTACTTCTTTATTAATTTCTGGTCATGGATAAATGGCCTCTTCCATTTTCTTAATCTTAGTTTGGGGACAATACTTCTTTATCAAGAGTCTTTTAAATTCAGACCATGTAATCTTATAGACTTCTTCTATTCTAATAGACTAGGTAAATGAATTCCACCAGAATAAAGCTTCCTTAGTGAATGTATTAACAGCGAATTTCACTTTGTTCTTCTCGGCACATTTGCTAGGAGAGAATACCGATTCAGTCCGTTTAAACCAGCGAATGAGACCAACAGCTCCTTTCGTATCATTGAAGTAGAAAGGTTGGTAACTCGTAAACTTCTCGTAAGTGCATTTCCTTGTTACAGGAGTTTTTCTTGGTCCATAGTTGGGATTGTTTGTACTTGCCATCGTTGCAGCTTGTGCTTCCAGTGCTGCGGCAACACTGTCATCAACTAGTTTTCTGATGGCACCTTGAGTCATAACTGGTGCTTCAGATGTTGATGTCCTTTTGGGAGGCATTCTATCAACACAAGATAACACGTAATAAGAATTCATATAATGATAATCATATCACAAGTCATTGTATAAAAAAAATCATACTTAGTGATATTGAATATAATTGTGTGGGTTCTCATTTTGATGCAAGTTCTAACAAGAAATACACATTCCTTGATATTACATTGTAGGATACAACGAAATTTTTTAGAATTTAAGACTTCCAGAGATAGATACGGAGATAATAGAATGAGTAATCCAATAGGAGGCTTAGAGTTTCTAGGTACAAAGGTTTAAGAAAATCGGATGGTAAAAGAATCATAGTAATCCCGGATAAAGGTATGAGTCATCTTACTATAGGATATATAATAGACAATCGGTAGTATAAAACAACGAGGTATAACGGAATCACCATTTTATAAATAACTTGTCTATATAAATAGCAAAAGTGTCATTATTTATACCATACATCTAGTGGTTGGATTCTATAAACGACACAGATCTAATCTAGTGGTTCTTCCTTGTTGTTTTGGATCTTGTTTAGAAGACTCTTGATGACGAACCTAGATATCCTTAATGATTATTTCAAGAGATGAACATTCTAACAAGTATCTAACTCGTTAGGTTCCTCGAGGTTTGGTTCACTTCCCAATGGTCGTGGTATGATCCATAATGAGTTATCTAACTCTACAAAGATAGACTCATCAAAGGGATAGTCAGGTGGTGATGTAGTTGACCTAAATAGTGATGAAGATCCTACTGATGAAGATGGAGATACTGGAATGGGCGATTTAACAGGAGTCTTAGTGTCTTTAGGTGGTGAAATCTCTTCGAGAGGAAATAAATCTTGAGAATCATACATTGGTGATAATGATAATACTGAAGATAGAGGTAAAACAGCTAGTAGAGCAATAATAGCTTGAGGTGGTGCAATAACATCATATGCTTGTATGACCTTCATATACGGATCATTGTGGAAAGGTGAGATAGCTAGTGAGGCCAAAGGATACTTAGTTAAATCATCTGAAAAGTCAGGAGAAATGTTTCCTAGTGTGGCTGGGAAATAGTTTAGAACATTTGTAGAGGAAAAAGCATCCTCCACCTCGTAATCAGATGGGATAGTAATAGGATGGGTGGATGAAGAGATGACTGTATAACAACTTAGTGGAAATAATATAAGTTATTTATATATATTATAATAGTAATGTATTATCTACCATGGAAATTTCTTACACATACTATTCTGGAAACTATAGTGGCACGGAGGACTTTCTTGGCTAGAAGAAGAAAAGTAGTTATAGTTAAGGTTTTAACCTTGTTCTCTATAACCATGGCTCTGATACCAATCTGTAACACCCCCATTTCTAACATATAGCAGCGAAAGCTAATCTAGGGTATTACTTCATAGTACAACAGTCATAATCATAGAAAACGACTCAAAAGAGAAGTTTTTGAAAATTTAGTTATTATTTATTTATTCATCAGTGTTTTACAAAAGAGAGGTCTCAAAATCTATGTGAAAACATAAAGTTTAAATGATAACAGTTTAGCCATCTTCAAGTCCGTACCACTTTGTGCCATATGTTGCTCAATTACCTGAGATAAACATGCTAAAAAGTCAACACAAAGGTTGAGTGAAATTCATAGGTTTATGATAAATAGTTTGAATACAAGTCATCATAGACAGCGGGTTTTGTTATATACACATAAGAGTAATAATTGCAATGAGTATAATTATTATGAAAAACAGTTTGAATACAAGTTATTATAAACAGTGGGTTACATTGTTATACACCCATAAGTGTTCGAAATGGTTGAATACAAGTTAATATGAAGATAATAATTGCAACGAATATAATTATCTTGAAAAATAGTATTATTACGTCTAAGCTCATGGCACACAAACTGACTTGTGTATATATCAATAATGATATATATAATGATAATGGACCCCGGTGTAGGTAATTGCCATATACCTATGAGTTTCAAATATAGTGCGTTAGTTACCTATCCGGCTAACACAAACAGGATTCGTCAATCCTGATAGATTTATCCATAATATTTGCATTCACTTCGAAGAGTAATTAATTGTCCATGATAGTGGGGTCTTTTGGCATAAAGGGACTTAGACAACAAATGCAATAATATATCAGGAAAACATACAGTTGGAAAACACTTGTATTCATGGTTTATAGCAGGTATCGGGGGTTTATAAAGCATTCAAAAGATTGAAATGTGAGGCTATGAACTCATTAAGTCTTTGAAAAGTAATCACATTGTTATAAGATAAACGAGTGTGTAACATAGTTTATAAACAAGCATGTATCCCCCTCGCGGGTTTATAAAACATGTAAATGAGTAAAGGCGAGGTTATGAACTTCACCTTAACAGGGGAAATCTGATTGATGGCAAAAGTATATGAAATGAAAGTAACAGCTTCGCCACACAACCTGGATAATATGTCAAGTCTTAGTTTGATTGGATATGTTTTATGTCATAATGAAATATCATTTTGATTGAGATTTCTATGGAAATATTGTATCACTGTTCAGGATATGATAATCCAGAGGCCACACAGTATTGTTTGAGGAGCCATGGCACTTTAAATCGTAAACCCAACAAACTCGTCAAAACAATTACCCAAAAGGAACCCCTAACATGAAACTCCCTAGTAACGTGATACATTATAGTTTTAAGTTGCTTCAAAAGCTATATATATTTTCAAACCTTTAACTTTGAAACTTGTTAAAACAAGTCCTAATAGTTTTAATTTTAATAAAATGACATTTTCATTCCTTCTAGTTATTAATTTCAGAAAGTTACGATATATACCCCTTGCATGAAATACTTTGGTAAAACAAGTCCAAAATGTCAAGCAAGCTTATTATAAGACTCCAAATGATATTTGCAGGTTATAGCTTATTAGTATAAGCTTATTATAAGACTCCCAATGGTCGTTTTTAGAGTTTTTATCAAAAACACATGGGTTTGAGGATTCAAAGCTTCAAACTAGAGTTCATACATAATCTTAAGAGTATTATGAACATTCATATATAGATTATAAGTTTATAGAAGAAGATCTTAGGCTTACTTGAGCTAAAATGGGTCGAAAAGGGGTTTTATGATCCGTACGCTTAGAAATGATTTCAAGACTTTGTTTTTCTTGCTTCTTGGCTTCTATTATGAGCTAAGGGACTTCTTTTGATCTTCTATTGCTGCTATGGAAGTGTTAGAATTCCATTTGAGGGTAAGAGGGGAGATATGTGGGATGAATTGAAATGTAGTGTATGTATGCGTTTATATAGGGTAAAGGACCCTTGGTGAGCAAGTTTAAATGATGTGGTGGCTTAATATTGTAAGGTGCTGACTTAGGATAGCTAGAAGATGACTGTTCAAGGCTAGGATAGTAGCTAGGAAGTGTTGGAAGGTTTTTGGAGGGGTGTATGTGGTTCGGCTAGGAATGAACAACAAGGAGATGATGTAGCTTGCTTGGTGGCCAAGAGTTGAAAGGGAGGTGCTTGTAAACTGCTTAGGAGGAGTAGTATCTTATTCATGGTGGTGCTTGAGGTGCCAGGTTGGTTTAAAATGGGTCAAAAAGGAAGAGAATAGGTATCGGGTTGGATTTAGGGTTTGGTTATGTAGGCGTTTTTAGGGGAGTTAGGGCTAGGGTTTAGGATAGATTAAGGTTTAGGATTAGTGTTAGGATTATGGTTTAGTGTTTAGGATTAGGGTTTATGGCTTAGTTTTAAGTTTTAGGGCTTAGTTTTAAGGTTAAAGTGAAATTCGGGTTTAGGGTTTTTTTTAGGGTTTAGGGTTTTTAAGATGTGTATGAGGTCTTAGGATTAGATTAGTTAGGGTTTACATGTTGTACATTGAGTGTAGTAGCTTGTACAAAAGTGGTGGTAAAGAAACTAGAATGAAAACGATAGTAAAACGGCTATTTTGAAGGTCATGCTTAATGAACTTGTACATTGTGCTTAAAATGAGTTGTACATTGTTTTTAAAGGGTAAAGTTATTCAAATGTTATGTATTGATATTTTTACACATGCTTTGGATACTTGTACATTCACTTTATATGTACACATTACATATAATTAGGGTTTTGATATAAACATTTAACATTTAAAGCCTGTTTTGATATAACGTTGTTAAATGGAAAACGTTTTTGGTAAAAATGATATTAGGGCATAGACTTGACATATTAGGATGTTTAAATGATATAAACATAGATATAGATGGCATAGGCAGGTTGTGTGGGCTCGTTTACTTTAGTTATGTAAACTATGTTACATAATGGAATAAAGCAAAAAAATTCTTTGTAAAAAGGTGGTATATATTATATAATAGATGGATAGTACATTGCTTCTAATGAATAATTACATTGATAAAAATTACAGGTTGTTATACATTATGCGGTCCGTTTCAATTAGATGCACCCTCATACTTACGCATCAACATTTCACAGAAAATTACGCGACCCGTTTTAATTAGATGCACCCTCATACTTACGCATCAACATTTCACAGAAATATTACGCAATCAACAATTATACACAACCCGTGTGCAACGCTAGTCAGCCACACAACATTAAAAAAGTGCAATTAGTTTCTCTTTTATCATTAAACATATGCATGGTTTCAAATACCATTATCAGAACTTGCCTCTATTTCATATGCATTTAAACCTATATTGAGCAACACAGAAAATTGCAACTAAAGGGACTATATTTTGATAGACACTCAAATGAAGTGCCCTTTTTAAACAAATCTGGAAATCAATAAAACAACAATTATCATTTAAAGGTCAAGTAGAAAAAAATATACTAGTCCAAGATATAAAGAAATAATAAAAGTGCTTAAAGTAATGCATTAAAATGAGCCTACTTAGAAACATGCGTTGGAGATATGATTTACAAAAAAATTCGGTCACTGTATAAAGAAATATAGTTTTATAATTTCATAGAGAAACATTGTTAGAAAAGCTTTGACATTTTTGATATATTTTAAATGTAAGTTATTTGCATTCATTCTCGAAAAGGATAACAAAAGATATGATGAAATTAAGTATTTTGAAACACCCTCGTTTAATAAATTGATTTCCAGATAATTATATATTTATATGAAGTATTGAAAGTGGACAATTATAACATTTAAAATCCCCACATTAAAATAGTTTGGTTTTTGAATCGTATCATTTAAAGCTAAGGGCATCCACTATGATAAACCTATTAAAAGGTTTATAAAGTTGACACCTCATGCAATGTCATTAATTTTTAAAGCTTTTCATATTATAAACCTCATTCCACTGTAGATAATTTTTAAACCTCTTCATAATTTTAGACCTTTTCATGCCACCTAGACTTGAAATAGTTGCTCACAATGGTGTAAAAGTTTTTAGACCTCTTCAAAATTTCTTAGACCTATTCTTAAACCACCGTAGTAATAGTAGTTGCTTTAACCAAAGATAAGATACATTAGTTGGACGTATATTTTTAACTCAACCATTGACCGTAAGAATAGTAATTATAATAATAAAAATTGGTATTAATTTAATGATTGCAATATATTTTTGACTTTCAAGGATAAGTTAGTAAGGCTGGCCACTACGGGCCGGACGACCAATTTGGTCGCCGTCGGTCGTCCCCGTGGTGGGTAGTCGGTCGTGGTCGAGGTCGCCTGAGACTGAATCATAAATTTGTCGCAGGGACGACTAAAGGTCGAGCTAACTTGTTCGTTTTTATATAAAAAAAAGTTTTTAATTTTTAAAATTTAAATGATTTAACCCTATAAATACCCAACTTATTACACCATTTTATACACACTTTCAACATATTTACTCTTATACTTCTCTTTTATAAAACACACAATGACTTCCTCTTCAAACCGTCGTGAAGCTGCCAAGACGACACTCGAAAAGGATAACAAAAGATATGATGAAATTAAGTATTTTGAAACACCCTCGTTTAATAAATTGATTTCCAGATAATTATATATTTATATGAAGTATTGAAAGTGGGCAATTATAACATTTAAAATCCCCACATTAAAATAGTTTGGTTTTTGAATCGTATCATTTAAAGCTCAAGGGATCCACTATGTATAAACTATTAAAAGGTTTATAAAGTTGACACCTCATGCAATGTCATTAATTTTTAAAGCTTTTCATATTATAGACCTCATTCCACTGTAGATAATTTTTAAACCTCTTCATAATTTTAGACCTTTTCATGCCACCTAGACTTGAAATAGTTGCTCACAATGGTGTAAAAGTTTTTAGACCTCTTCAAAATTTCTTAGACCTATTCTTAAACCACCGTAGTAATAGTAGTTGCTTTAACCAAAGATAAGATACATTAGTTGGACGTATATTTTTAACTCAACCATTGACCGTAAGAATAGTAATTATAATAATAAAAATTGGTATTAATTTAATGATTGCAATATATTTTTGACTTTCAAGGATAAGTTAGTAAGGCTGGCCACTACGGGCCGGACGACCAATTTGGTCGCCGTCGGTCGTCCCCGTGGTGGGTAGTCGGTCGTGGTCGAGGTCGCCTGAGACTGAATCATAAATTTGTCGCAGGGACGACTAAAGGTCGAGCTAACTTGTTCGTTTTTATATAAAAAAAAGTTTTTAATTTTTAAAATTTAAATGATTTAACCCTATAAATACCCAACTTATTACACCATTTTATACACACTTTCAACATATTTACTCTTATACTTCTCTTTTATAAAACACACAATGACTTCCTCTCTCAAACCTCTGTGATGATGCCAAGTCGGACACTCCATGGACTAACAGTGGAAGAATAGTAACGTTAGTACAGCTTGTTGCTGCCAACGCGATGGACACGTACGTGACGAGAGACATACATTCTAGAAAAGGGTTTTGGGAGGAAGTTTTTGCTAACTTTGAGAAAGATATGGGAGGAACTATTCGAGGATACGATGCCATCGTCTCGAAATGAAAAAATTCGATTCGTCCAAAAGTTGCTGCGTTTAGTGTCGTTTACGATGGTGTCCAACGGATGGACGAGAACGGGTCTTCTGACCTCGTTTTGTTTCAAAATGCGTTAGCCGAATATCAAACGAGTTCATGAACATCCCTTTCACACATTGTTAACCGTTGAGGTGAGTTAGTGGACATATTTGAATGAATTTCGCTGGCTGAGCTTAATGTGGTGTCATCAGAGACACGCATTGGTATCTAGATATAGAGTGTAGTGTGTAGTAGTTGTGTGTGTTGGGTGTGTTGTGGGCGTAGTTTGTTGGCGTGGAGTCGTTGGGGGTGATGTGTGTCGGTTGAGCGAGTGTGTGTTCGCGCGCGCTCGCGCGCTCGCGTGGATGTGAGGCTAATGCAGTGTGGTGTGTACTGAAGAGGTGTATGTGTATTGTTTTTCATATGGTGTGTGTGTGCTATGAGAGAGGTGGCAGTGGCCGTGAATAATAATGTAATGTTTTTAATATTTAATGTTTTTTAATGTATTTGAATAATAATATAATGTTTGTAAATTTTAAATTTCAAATTTCAAATTCCAACGGCTAATTTTTTTATAACAAATACCCCTTTCTATCATTCATTTCCTCTCACACCTTCTCCCACAACTTCTTAAATTTTGTATTCAAAGTTTAAAATCCAACAACTATGGATAAGAAACTGACGTAAAGCAACCCCCCAACACCCGAGAAACCACCGATGTCTACCATTTCTTCAATTCCAACGATCGAGGAAAAACCTGTCAATGAAATGAGATATGTCCATATCCTCAAGAAAGGAAGAGTTCCAGCAGTTATTGTTGATGTTGAATGATGAAGCAGGCCTTTTTTACCAAAGATCATTAGAAGAAGTGGCGGAAGGCGGGAGAAAAACAAGAACAAGCAATCTATGACAAAGAATTGGAGGAGTTTCTGAAGATAAATGACTATGAAAAAAGACTTGACTAATAACTTTGACTATAATAAATTACTTTGACTAGAAACTTTGACAATCATAAATTACATTGACTAACAATAAGTAGGTCGCACCAACTAGTGTTGTATAAAATGAAGTATAGCGTAGTCTTCAAACATTTTTCTTTTTCGGTATTGATACAATTTTTTTCTTATTTAAGGAAACATGAATTCTCTACCCATTTTTTAAGTCGTTTATGTATTTGTCATGATCTCATTATGTAACCAAATTTAAAAATTAATCATATAATATAATATTAACTCAAAGTTTTATGTTGTAACAAAAGCGACAACTATTGCAATTATATATCAAACATTGTCTATACAAAAATCATTCATTGACCAAGTTTTTTTTTCTCTTAAATACTTTTTGTTTAAACAATAAGTGTTATTTACTTTCCTTGCGATTGTTTTGCAAATGACATTTTATCTTAATTTTTTGTTTTTAAATATTGTACTATCATTTAACGTTATTTCTATTAACCATATCACTACATTTATATTCTTAATAATTTTTAAAGCTAGCCGCCCAACGGGCGGGCCTTACATATAAATAGTAAAATAAATGACTTGACTAATAACTTTGACTATAATAAATTACTTTGACTAGAAACTTTGACAATCATAAATTACATTGACTAACAATAAGTAGGTCGCGACCCACTACGATAGTGAGCAGCCTAACTAGTTTGTTTATATAGTCAAACAGACACAATCTTTTTAGTTAATGCTATTATTAATTGTGTTTGACTTTTTACCATTCTTGAATAATGAACAAACTTTTTTGATCTATATATATAACATGCAGTAATAGTTTTGGTATATGTTGATACTAGCTTATAAACCCGTGATAAATCACTTATGAAGATTACTACTACTAGTATTTTCTTGTTCCTTTACCTTGTTTTCACGACGACAAATGCATCTCCTCCAATAGCGAAAAGTAATCGAGTTTGCCAATGATCAGATGAACCAAAAACTCATCACTATTTCTGAAAGGCAAGCGGAGCAGAAGAGGAAGATAGAGTTTAATACTGGAAACAATCAGGGGTACCAACAACTTCCCAAGAGACAGAGTGTGGCTCAAGCTTACGCCGTTGGGACTGGTGAAAGGAAAGAATATGCTGGAACTCTTCCCTTGTGCAATAAGTGCAAGTTTCACCACCATGGCCCGTGCACTGTAAAGTGCGCGGACTGCAAGAAAGTCGGCCATTTGACGAGGGATTGTTAGAATCCTACTATTGCTAACCATCAAAGGACCATCACTTGCTATGAATGTGGAAATCAAGGGCACTACAAGAGTGATTGCCCAGAATTGGAGAATCGAAACCATGGAAACCAAGCCGAAGGTACTGAAGCACGTGGAATGGCGTATGCCTTAGGAGGAAGAGAAACCAATCAAGACCTTGAAAACATAGAAGATGATATCAACGCTTAGACTTTATTTCCTTTAGGAATTCTCGTTGTACTTTTGCTTAAATTTATTTTGTACCGAATGATTTCAAAATTATCTATCAAGTAATGTATCGTAAAAAAATAATAATAAATAAATAAATAAATAAGTAAAAAAAATTTCCATCAACTTTACTTTAACTTTCTATTATGCAAGCCAAATTATAACATTATTTTGACAAAAATGAATTGCTTCGTTAGCCCTCAAACATACGTAGCCTGATCCCCTATGTATAATTCAGGGAAGTACCATGCCATGCTGAGAAGTAGTCACCTCAAAACTTCTGTCAAAATCAATTTCCTACTTACATCATTGAAAAGCAAAGTTTTGTGTGCATACCCATGAAACACGTTTACTTCGAAAAATCAAATTAGTAACCATAGAAAATAGGTAAACCTTTACGTCACCTTACTAGAGGAAGGCAACATCATTCTGCAAGTGTTGGCTAAGGTAGGAACGGTTGCCTATAAACCTAAACTACCACAACAATTAAGCCAAGTTCATAACACGTTTCACGTGTCAAATCTGAAGAGGTGTATGTCCGATGAATTACTTGTGATTCCGTTAGGAGAACTACGTACTGATGACAAACTCCAATTTGTGGAAGAGCCCGTTGAAATTATGGAACGGGAGATCAAACGATTAAAGCGAAGCCGTATACCACTCGTTAAGGTTCGCTGGAACTCTAGGAGAGGTCCTGAGTTCACATGGGAACGTGAAGATTCATTCAAAAAGAAATACCCACATCTCTTCACAAATCAGGCGTACTCATCCACTACAACATCTTAAGCCTTGAGGACAAGGCTCATTTAACCGGGGGAGACTATAACACCCCGTATTTTTCCAGGTCTTTCCACAACTCCGTACCTTAGTCAAATTTAATTTCCGTTACTATTTCATTGATTTCTTTAACTAAATTTGTATAGTTGGGCATTATATAACCTTAGCTATATCTCGCGAGCTCAAAAACTTAACGTTTGTTAGAAAATGTCAAATACACTTATCAAAGTGTTAAACCAGTCCATCCCACTCGTTGTTAATACGCACCCGCGACAAGAGAAGGTTGGACAATGACATTTATTTGATCAATGTTAAAGGGCTCAAAAACAAACCTCACCATTATGTGACTTATAGAAATTTAAAAACTAGGAAAAACATTAAGGGAATAAAACCTCTAAATTCTAGCAAGGGTCGGCTAGATTTTCTTAAATCATACACGTTTTGTGTTTTGATAAACATGCAAAATATATAGAAAAGATCTTATGACCCTTATTATCCAACAAGTAAAGCCCAACCCTCCTTTTACCCAACCCAACATATACACGTGAATACTATGGCTGTATTTTTCCAAATGTTGCTTCCCACACAACACAAACAGTAAACAACTTTAAATCCATGTACACTGCCTTTACTTGAATCCAAGATATTCCTTGCCATGAATGGCTTAGCAAAAGAATGTGATTTCAAGAAACAACACTATGCATACCCATTCTTTTGTGTATATAAGAAGATCTTGGGTTAGTGTTTTCACAAACTCACAACTCTCATATACCTCCCCTCCTGCTCATTGTATTCGACATACACACACACAAATTTTCATATCCATTATTGCCTCCATTAAACCCAAAACCCAGAAGTCACTCTAAAGTTCTCTTGTTGGTTCGTGAAAGAGGAAACAGAGATCAAAGGGGGCTGTGAGTTTCGAGTCACGAAAAGACTTCACCCAATTAGGGTTTGTGGTTTTGGAGCTAGGGTTTCCTGTGTTTTAGGAAACTAGGGTTTTCGTTCGGGTTCAACTTGTACTCGAGTTCTCTCCACGTTGTGAGTCTCACATCTTTGTTTCTTTATTTTATGTATGCAATTCTTAGGTCTCAGATGTGTGCTTAAAACCTGATAAAGAAAAACATGTCTTTTCCTAATTACTTACTGATGTAGCACGAATAAACATCAAAAACCCATAAAACATATAAGTAACAAGTGAAACAAGGACATAATGTGATGATGTTAGACTTAGGATATATGCATGTTGATAACTAGGGCTCGTTATTTAGTTAGGAAGAAAAAAAATAACACATAAGTTATGTCATATTAATTAGCCCATGCGTGTGGTAGTTTTAGACACCTTATCCGACCCTTAAACACGAGACATTCAAGAACAACTTAATTTATTTCAGTAATAGGGTTGGACGTGATCATTTTGCCCCTGAGATGAGTTGTTTTCGTCGAGTAAATAAAAAGATATAAGGTCACAAAGTTTGAAGCATGTGTCTGCCAAAATGCTTTTGTACAACAGCCCTGACGTGTCGACATTAAGCCCTACTTCGACCCACTTAGGCTAGGGCGTAGTGAGAGGAAGTGGGGGCATTTTATAGAAGACATGCCATGTTGTATTTAGCAACTCGAACCAGGAGAAATGGTTGAGAAACGAGCTCGCAACTTGAACCCAAAGTTAGTACTGCTGCCACACAGTTAATACTGTTGGCACGCAGTTAGTACTGCTCGACACCCCTTACTTTGTAACCATTTTCGACCCTTTTAACGACCTCCGCCCCCAAAACTTATAAAAGGTAAGTTGTAATAGACCTAGCCTAGTTTTCAAATGTGCTTTTATTTTGTTTTAACGTTAAGTAACGAATCCACAAATTAATTCTAAAGTCTGGACACGCAAACATTAGCAGTTGAAATAACCCAATTATTTTCTAAGTCTTGAGAAGTTTCGCGACCCACACTTGTTTAACGCTATTTTTAACGTCTTAAACGACGTTTTTAGCCGAAACTTATTTAACGGAAGTTGTAGATTTCCCAGCAGAGATTTCAAATGTACTTTTACTTTTTAATGTCGTCAATTAACGAACCCGTAAACTAATCGTAAAACTCTAAGACGACTCATGTTAAAAACTTGGTAAAATATAAGTTTAACTCAAAAAGTAAACGTCAACGTTTTCATCGAATTAATTAACGCACTTAGAGACCAAACCAAGGACTGACCTAAACTAATATTTTAAAGTATAGACGACCTAGTTTCTTAAATGTCCAAATTCATAAATTATATACTTACGGTTTGACCACGTTGACCCGATAAAGTTGACTTTTTTTAAATGAGAAAAATCGTTTTTCCAATATCATTAATTCAAGTATATTCAAGCACACACTAGGGACAAGAATTTGCAAGTATTTATATTATTATCTTTCCGTTTAGTGAATATGTATCATTTATTCATAGGTTGCGGATAAAGTCTTTTGCATCATTTTTCGTGCCACTGCCTTGCTTCTACATTATCAATACTTACTGTGAGTTCATAGCCCCATGTTTTACTATATCAATGATTTACAACTTTTGGGGTGAGAAACATGCTTGTTTTACAAATTGGACGTAAGTGTACATTTTACCATGATTACGTGTTTGCTAAGAAAAAAAAAAAACACAAAAAAAACAAATAAAATAACACTAGCGATAACCCCTTTAGCCCCATTATTCATGAACTGTCAATTACTTTTGTACGTGAGGCGAATGTTATAAATAGGATTATTGGGGTTGAATTCCCCTTCCGGGTGAGTTAGCTCTCAATGGTGTACGAGTGAACCAAACGGATGTTATTCCATGTCGGATTCGGATGTTGCGGGTTAGAACATCATCACGGGCAATGTGGCAATATTTATATTGCATTCATACATGTCGAGCTTCGGTGTCATGAGCTTAGGGAAACGTAATCACATTGTGATATTTGCATATGTTGCATTATCATACACTTGAAAATCTTACGGTCCTACATTTCATTTGCATAAACCTATGAATTCACCAACTTTATGTTGACGTTTTAAGCATGTTTTTCTCAGGTCTATGATGCACGAGGTGCACAGATACATTGCGATAGTCTTTTGGTGTATGCATTCCAGATTTGGAGTCTATTATATTTTGGACGATTGTTATGATCTAGAATCTTTATTTCAAATGTTGAACTATTTAAGCCTTCGTGCTTTGTATCAAACGATTTCAATAAATCCAATGTATCGTATTTTAAACGACTCTTTTTGAGGTCGTTCTCATATCTTGTGCTATTGATCTGTAATGTAACGCTCCCGGATACACATCATTCCACTGCGACCCAATTTGGGGGTGTTACAAATTTACTAACGGTTAACGAATTACATACAACGTAAAAAGTTTATAAAGTGAATAACAAAAAAAAAGAAATGAATGGTAATTGGATAACAGGAAATAAAACATAATAAATTATCCGCCATTATTTTAGTTCAAATGCTAAATAAAGCTTCTTTATACACAACATTGGTCGTAGAATGTTTGTATTTACCATCTCTATCACAACTTAGACTCTTCAAACCCTTCCTGCTCTTCACCCTTAAGACAATGACATATAGTTGGACATGAGAGAAAACCGACCTCTAAAGAAACAAACCAACCTTAAACAACGTCAAAGCTCAGGCTATTTCAATAGAAATTCTCAAACAAATGCTCCAAGATAAAGGCGTATATGCTTCAGAATGCAAAACATGGTCAAGTGACAGGTTTCTTACATATTCATACACAAGCATATGTTGCCCTTGCTCGACACAGTACCCATGAAGTGTTATGATGTTTGGATGTCGTAACCGTGAAGCGTTCCAAATCACCTTTAAAAATTGTTGTTCTTCATGAAGAGAGAGTGCTAACGTGCTTATCCATTTCGCAGCAAAAACCTAACAGTAGCAAAAATTCAAAAATATCAAATTAAATAGTTATACTTGATCA
Organism: Tanacetum coccineum; assembly: GCA_026074375.1. Taxonomy (NCBI): domain Eukaryota; kingdom Viridiplantae; phylum Streptophyta; class Magnoliopsida; order Asterales; family Asteraceae; genus Tanacetum; species Tanacetum coccineum. The sequence goes on from BQNB010017875.1 coordinate 37,156, forward strand.
TTTAGTTTTAAAAAAGGTGGTCGAGAGTGTACTTGTCCATCAGGGATCTATTACTTTGTACATGTGCAATTGATCCTTCACTAGAGAGTTACTTCTGCCAAAGTTATTTGTCGCTAATACCAGCTCAGTGACAGAGTATTGCTTTGCACCTATAGGAACGCTACTCTTCTTAGCAAAACTTCTTCTTTGATTCACTCCCATGACTTAATAACTTTTTCAACAAGTTCGACATAATTATCTAATCCGACATTGACTACCTCCTGCATTATTTATCTGCTGCACAAGTAAGTATCTATAAGCAATTATTATTTACAAACAAATGAAAATATATAACTTTCATTCTATAAACTGGATATGCTTCATCTTACCAGAATATCTTTGCCGACATACTTTTTCTTTTACCCACTCATAGAAGGATTTAATAGATTCATCTTCTACAATATATAGATGATGAAACACCACATTCAAGCCTCCGTGCAGAACCTTTGCTGATTCTTCACTCACAACAACATCTCTTGAGGTTAAAATGACGGTAATCCCATGTGTCGCAAGCTGATGTGTAGTTTCAAATTCAATACCTCGATTTGCATCGGTCACCACAGCTATATTTTCTGCAGACCACCATCTGAATATAACCACAAAATAGAAAAATGACATTTAGGCTCTGATCTCAACATTCAAATTCATCAGATATAACACCGATACTTTTACACTATTACATTTATATTTTCCTTTGAGAACTTATAGATTTAATAGTCAATAATGAAGTTAAAAGTCCATCTACTAAGAGAAAAATCGGACCCAAACACACGAATTAAATGTCCGAAATGTAGAACAATATAGTTAATTATTTAACGTGGTTCACACAAGCAGGATGATCGAGATACATATATATGGCATAAACTCGTATATCTTTTAATCAAAAATTATTCAATGAAGACTTGAAAAATGAGTGATCATCTGAATACAAAATATACAGATTAACTTTCTCCAACCAAAACAAATAGCAGACAGAGATACTTCATAACTTCATAACTTTAGCTCGATCAATCATTGGTAGTGGTTGGCATTGCATTTTAGAAGTGACTATCTATAATGTTTTGAAGTTTTATATAATCATTTTCAGGTGTTTGGGCATCGCGAAGTTTTATATAAGTGCAAGTTTCACCACCATGGCCCGTGCACTGTAAAGTGCGCGAACTGTAAGAAAGTCGTCCATTTGACGAGGGATTGTTGGAATCCTACCATGGTGACCATTCAAAGGTCCTTCAACTTGCTATGAAAGTGGGAACAAGGGCATTACAAGAGTGACTTGCCAGAATTGGAGAATCGAAAACATGGAAAAAATCCAAGCCAAAGGGTACGAAGCACGTGGGAGTGGCGTATGCCTTAGGTGGCGGTAAGAAACCAATCAAGACCTTGACAACATAGAAGATGATATCAACGCTTAGACTTTATTCCTTTAGGAATTCTCATTGTACTTTCACTTAAATTTCTTTTGTACCGAATGATTTCAAATTATCTATGAAGTAGTGTATCGTAAAAAAAAATCCATAAACTTTACTTTAACTTTCTATTATGCAAGCCAAATTATAACACCATTTTGGGACAAAATGGAGCATGATTCCGTAGGCCCTAATATACATACACCAATGTATTATTTTCAGGAAGTACCATGCCATGCTGATCAGTAGTCACCTTAAAACATCTGTCGAAATCAATTTCCTACTTACAAAAAGTAAAGTTTTGTGTGCATACCCATGAAACACGTTTACTTCGGAAAATCAAATTAGTAACCATGGCAAATAGGTAAACCTTTACGTCACCTTACTAGAGGAAGGCAACATCATTCTGCAAGTGTTGGCTAAGGTAGGAACGGTTGCCTATAAACCTGAACTACCACAACAATTAAGCAAAGTTCATAACACGTTTCACGTGTCAAATATGAAGAGGTGTCTGTCCGATGAATTAGTTGTGATTCCGTTAGGAGAATACGTACCACTGATGGCACATAGTCCACTTTGTGGAAGAACCGGTAGAAGTCATGGACCGTGAAATCAAACAATTAAGTCGCATTCCCATTATAGAGGTTAGATGAAACTCTAAAAGAGGTCATGAGTTCACATTGGAACGTGAAGATTCATCTCTTCACAAATCGGGCGTTTACATCCACTACAATGTCTTAAGCCTTGAGGACAAGGCTTATCTAACCAAGAGAGACTATAACACCCCGTGTTTTTCAGATCATATCACGACTTCGTACTTTTGTCATTTTAAATTTCTTTTACTATTTCACTTTAGACCTTATTTTATTTCGCGTAGTTAGCCATTAAATCGCTTTAGTCGAATCGCGTAGACACCAAAAATCATTGTTTCACTAGAATCACGCCCTAACCTTGTTAAGACATTACACGAACCTTTCATAACCATTATTTAATTTGTGTTCGCAACAAGAAGGGTTGCATAATCACGTTAAAATACTTTACATCAAAAACCTTAACTTATATATATATATATATATATATATATATATATATATATGGGAAAATTTAAATAAAGACTCATATGACTCCTAAAGACTAACACATTTTCGGTTAGGTTTAGAAATAGAATCCCTACAATCTACCAAGATGTAGATACATATTTTTTTTTATAATCTCTCTATACCACACGAATAAATATTGAGACTATATACAACATCCACAGCCTTTTTACCATCCTCACCCTTCAGATAAATGCCTCACCCCTTTTTTCCTAAACCCACAACAAACACGTTGATAACTAGATTGTTATTTATTCCTTTTCTCACCAAGAAACCAACAATAAATGACTTTTACATCCTGTACCAAAGATGCTTGCCCCATTTGTATCTACACACACTTGTGACCACCTTTGTGACTTGTCCCCTTACCTTATTATTCGGTTATAAAATCCTTGGCTGAGTTTGGTATCTTCACAAGACCACCATAACTGCAAGTCATCAACTCTCTCAACCCTTAAACCCTTTGATACCTTCTGGTTTCGATTCATACACGACACTCAAAACAGTCCACACCTCTTTCTTGTATCTTATTAATAAATAAAAAACTTTTTTTGCTACTTTTTGAGGTAGTTCGAATAAACTAGCCAAACCCCATAAAACGTGTAAGTGACAAACGAAACATGGACTATGGTTATACGAGAGCAATAAGTTTAGGATACCAGTCACTGTAGTAGGTCTCAGAGGTGTGCTTGAAACCTGATAAAGAAAAACATGTCTTTTCCTAATTACTTACTGATGTAGAATGAATAAACATCAAAAACCCATAAAACCTGGTTAGGTGACTAATAGAACACGAGTCATGTTTATGCTAAAGGTATAGGTGTAGAAGACAAGCCATTCTATGGCTTGAACAAATTATTGAATAATAAGAAAAGAAACATGCCTGTTGTAACTAGTATAAATCGCGGGGTCATGGATAGTTTTGGGTGCATCGTTGCACCACTAGGTGTGATCATAAAAAGCAAGCCTTAATCATTACTTATAAAGGGCGTGTAATGGATCGTTTTGCCCCTAGAATCATTGAATTTCGCCGAGTAAAGAATAAGTTATAAAGCCTCAAAGTTAGTCATACAAAACTGCCAGTTGCCATTTTAAAACACAACCCCACTGGACCGACATTAAGCCTTGTTTAAACCCACTTAGGCTAGGGCGTAGTGAGAGGAAGTGGGGGCATTTTATAGACGACATGCCATGTTGTATTTAGCAACTTGAATCAAGAGAAATGGCTGAGAAACGAGCTCGCAATTTGGATCCAAAGTTAGTACCGCTGCCATACAGTTAATACCGTCGGCACGCAGTTAGTACCGCCGACCGCGAGTTCGACCCCCTACTTTAGCCTCATTTTTGACCCTCTTAACGACCACCGCCCCCAAGACTTATAAAAAGTAAGTTGTAATAGACCTAGCCTAGTTTTCAAATGTGCTTTTACTTTGTTTTAACGTTAAGTAACGAATCCACAAACTGATTCTAAAGTCTGGACACGCAAACATTAGCAGTTGAAATAACCCAATTATTTTCTAAGTCTTGAGAAGTTTCGCGACCCGCACTTGTTTAACGCTATTTTTAACGACTTAAACGACATTTTTAGCCGAAACTTATTTAACGGAAGTTGTAGATTTCCCAGCAGAGATTTCAAATGTACTGTTACTTTTAATATCGTCAATTAACGAACCCGTAAACTAATCGTAACACTCTAAGCGACTCATGTTAAAAACTTGGTAAAATATAAGTTTAACTCAAAAAGTAAACGTCAACGTTTTCATCGAATTAATTAACACACTTAGAGACCAAACCAAGGACCGACCTAAACTAATATTTTAAAGTATAGACGACCTAGTTTCTTAAATGTCCAAATTCATAAATTATATACTTACGGTTTGACCACGTTGACCCGATAAAGTTGACTATTTTGAAATGAGAAAAATCGTTTTTCCAATATCATTAATATTCAAGCACACACTAGGGACAAGAATTTGCAAGTATTTATATTATTATCTTTCCGTTTAGTGAATATGTATTATTTATTCATAGGTTGCGGATAAAGTCTTTTGCATCGTTTTTCGTGCCACTGCCTTGCTTCTACATTATCAATACTTACTGTGAGTTCATAGCCCCATGTTTTACTATATCAATGATTTACAACTTTTGGGGTGAGAAACATGCTTGTTTTACAAATTGGACGTAAGTGTACATTTTACCATGATTACGTGTTTGTCTAAGTAGAAAAAAAAAAAACACAAAAAAAACAAATAAAATAACACTAGCGATAACCCCTTTAGCCCCATTATTCATGAACTGTCAATTACTTTTGTACGTGAGGCGAATGTTATAAATAGGATTATTGGGGTTGAATTCCCCTTCCGGGTGAGTTAGCTCTCAATGGTGTACGAGTGAACCAAACGGATGTTATTCCATGTCGGATTCGGATGTTGCAGTTAGAACATCATCACGGGAAATGTGGCAATATTTATATTGCATTCATACATGTCGAGCTTCGGTGTCATGAGCTTAGGGAAACGTAATCACATTGTGATATTTGCATATGTTTCATTATCATACACTTGAAAATTTTACGGTCCTACATTTCATTTGCATAAACCTATGAATTCACCAACTTTATGTTGACGTTTTAAGCATGTTTTTCTCAGGTCAATGATGCACGAGGTGCACAGGATACATTGCGATAGTCTTTTGGTGTATGCATTCCAGATTTGGAGTCTATTATATTTTGGACGATTGTTATGATCTAGAATATTTATTTCAAATGTTGAACTATTTAAGCCTTCGTGCTTTGTATCAAACGATTTCAATAAATCCAATGTATCGTATTTTAAACGACTCTTTTTGAGGCCGTTCTCATATCTTGTGCTATTGATCTATAATGTAACGCTCCCGGATACACATCATTCCACTGCGACCCAATTTGGGGGTGTTACAAATTTACTAACGGTTAACGAATTGCATACAACGTAAAAAGTTTATAAAGTGAATAACAAACAAAAAGAAATGAATGGTAATTGGATAACAAGAAATAAAACTTAACAAATTATCCGACATTATTTTAGTTCAAATGCTAAATAAAGCTTCTTTATACACACCATTGGTCGTAGAATGTTTGTATTTACCATCTCTATCACAACTTAGACTCTTCAAACCCTTCCTGCTCTTCACCCTTAAGACAATGACATATAGTTGGACATGAGAAAAAACCAACCTCTAAAGAAACAAACCAACCTTAAACAACGTCAAAGCTCAGGCTATTCCAATAGAAATTCTCAAACAAATGCTCCAAGATAAAGGCGTATATGCTTCAGAATGCAAAGCATGGTCAAGTGACAGGTTTCTTACATATTCATACACAAGAATATGTTGCCCTTGCTCGACACAGTACCCATGAAGTATTAGGATGTTTGGATGTCGTAACCGTGAAGCGTTCCAAATCACCTTTAAAAATTGTTGTTCTTCATGAAGAGAGAGTGCTAACGTGCTTATCCATTTCGCAGCAAAAACCTAACAGTAGCAAAAATTCAAAAATATCAAATTAAATAGTTATACTTGATCATTTAGTTTTAAAAAAGGTGGTCGAGAGTGTACTTGTCCATCAGGGATCTATTACTTTGTACATGTGCAATTGATCCTTCACTAGAGAGTTACTTCAGCAAGATATTTGTCGCTAATACAGCTCAGTGACAGAGTATTGCTTTGCACCTATAGGAACGCTACTCTTCTTAGCAAAACTTCTTCTTTGATTCACTCTCATGACTTAATAACTTTTTCAACAAGTTCGACAGAATTATCTAATCCGACGTTGACTACCTCCTGCATTATTTATCTGCTGCACAAGTAAGTATCTATAAGCAATTATTATTTACAAACAAATGAAAATATATAACTTTCATTCTATAAACTGGATATGCTTCATCTTACCAGAATATCTATGCCGACATACTTTTTCTTTTACCCACTCATAGAAGGATTTAATAGATTCATCTTCTACAGTATATAGATGATGAAACACCACATTCAAGCCTCCGTGCAGAACCTTTGCTGATTCCTCTCTGCCGGCGGTCCTATAAATATATGGGGGCCGCCTAGTACATCAGGGAGCCGCCCTATTTAAAGGGACCGCCTCCAGAAGAGTTTTTCGGACTAGATCATTTGTATCAAATCACCAATCAAGTTTGACACCATATAAGAAGTGTCGATAATGGATTTAAAATAACTAGCGCATATTCTACCAATATATCCACACTCACAATGTTTACTACAAAGATCTACATAACCATGACGAACACAACATACACAACAATGCACACAATCATAAGCACAATGTAAGTGTAAAAATAAAGCGATAAATGTAAAGACATAAGTAAAGAGAAAGGTAAAAGAAAATGCAAACCGACACGATGATTTATATTGGTTTGATGTGATAGTTTTAAGCCTAAGGATTTAAATTCAAATTTTAAATTTAAATGTTAGGATAAGGTGGCAAGTAGGATATGAAAAGGATATAATGTGATGGTTTAGAGCCTAAGATCAAATTCAAATTTGAATGTTGAGAATGGTGAGTTGGCAAAGTGTATGAGGGAAGTTAGTGAAGTGTGTGAGGACTTGAATTTCAAATGTAGAAGTGTATGAGGAGAAGTGTAGGAAGGAAGCTTTGAGTGTGTGTGTAATTTGAAATTTAAATGAGTGTATGTGTGTGAGTGTAGAGATGAAGAAAAGAATGAATAAAGAATGAGTGGTAGTGAATGTTGTGATGTGATGTATAGGAGCCTATGTTGGAATGTTGGAAGACAAGAAGTACAACAAGGTACAATATGTAAGGAAATGTGAGTTGTCATGTGAGAGGATACGATTTGGGGAATGTTTAAGTGGTGAAGGTTTAAGGTTTGTAGTTGTGAAGAAGATGACGAAGATAGGAATAATCAAATGATTGATTATGAGATTAATCATATTGTAATTAAGGGAGAAAAGACTTGGGCAATGATGATTAAGTAATGATTTGGGAAATAGGAAAGAATGTTTGGATTGTGTGGAGAAGGTGAGAATAATCATTTGTTTTGGGAAGAAGGGATTAACAAATGATCATGGAATGTTTAGGTAAGAAGTAAGGTGTATGTAATATGTGAGGAATACATTGTGTGAGTTTGTAAAATATTTGTGTAAGAAAGGTAAGAATGATCAAAGCATAATTAACCTTCAATTACCACAAACTCAAATAGTCATTAAGACTTAATCCATGTTTATCAAAAATAGATTTGATCACTAACCTTTACATCTCAAGTAAAACATATATCGTAACGAGAATGGATGCATTTACACAAAGTGACCTTTGACTTAGTTTGACCAATAAGGGAGTAAAACCCGTTAAGTGATTCGGAACAACGTTAATCCGGATTAAGGTCAAATAAATACTTGCGTTTGATGGTATATTGAAAGTATGTTTATACTAGGTTTAGAAAGAAGTTTTGATCTTAGCTAGAGGCGTTTGATAAAATAATGAGTTGGCGTTTTGTCAAAAAACGGGAGGATTTGTTTTTGCTGCTTTCTAAGTCCGAACCTCGTTTCGGTTTCTAATTGCTCAAGTATCATGTACATATCTTTATTGAAAGATCCACATGTGTCGCATAAGAGGAAAGCCGATAAGTACAATTCCGTAAAACGAAATTCGAGGGTGGCACGCTGGCCACGTGCTAACGCGTGACCAGCATGCCAGAAGCCCAGTTACTGTTTTACGGATTTTGGCTATAACACCCCGTGTTTTTCAGATCATATCACGACTTCGTACTTTTGTCATTTTAAATTTCTTTTACTATTTCACTTTAGACCTTATTTTATTTCGCGTAGTTAGCCATTAAATCACTTTAGTCGAATCGTGTAGACACCAAAAATCATTGTTTCACTAGAAGCACGCCCTAAACTTGTTAAGACATTACACGAACCTTTCATACCCATTATTTAATTTGTGTTCGCAACAAGAAGGGTTGCATAATCACGTTAAAATAATTTACATCAAAAACCTTAACTTATATATATATATATGGGAAAAATTAAATAAAGACTCATATGACTCCTAAAGACTAACACATATTCGGTTAGATTTAGAAATAGAATCCCTACAATCTAGTAAGATGTTGATACATATTTCTTATTTTTTTCTATAAACCTCTCCTATACACACGACATAATATTGAGAATATATACAACATACCAAGCCTCTTTTACCCTCCTCAACCCATCAGATAAAAGCCCTCACCCTCTTTTTCTCCTAAACCCACAACAACACGTGATATCTAGTTGCTATTCCTATTTTTCCTCACCAAGAAACCAACAGTAAATGGCTTTTACATCCTGTAGCAAAGATGCTTGCCCCATTTGTATCTACACACAGTTGTGATTACCTTTGTGACTTGTCCCCTTACCTTATTATTCGGTTATAAAATCCTTGGCTGAGTTTGGTATCTTCACAAGACCACCATAACTGCAAGTCATCAACTCTCTAAAGCCTTAAACCCTTTGATACTTTCTGGTTTTGATTCATACACGACACTTAAAACAGTCCACACCTTTTTCTTGTATCTTATTATACGCCAAACCCTTGAAAACCCTAAACCCCATTCGTCCTCTTAAGGTTTCTGTTTGATCGAGTTTCCAGCAAGCAAGACGAGACAACAAAGTTGTTACAAGTACGAATAAAGACAAGGCGTGTTGGGCATTTGGTTATAGCTTGGGCAACGAGTTCATTCCTAAGCCGAGCTAGGGTTTTCTTTTGGTTTTGGAGTTAGGGTTTTCGTTGGGTCAATTCTGTGCACACTCTCCTTCGTGTTTATGTGAGTTCATGCTTTCGTCCTCTTTGTTTTAAATTGCATATGTTCGTCCTAGTTGTGCTTGAATAACCTTTTAAAACGAAACTTCTTTGAAACCACCTCCTGATGTATATTTTTCGCAATAAGTGGCAGTTGGGTCGTGGCCTATCTAGAATAAATTACAATCTGTAAAGTTGCCCCATAAATCCAGAATTTAGTTGCGCTTTAAAGATGACCCATTGTAGTTTATTTAACAGTTTGAATCGTCTAAAATAGTTGAGAAACGAATGAGTTATAAGGTCTCAAAGTTCGAGGTATAAGCCTGCCAATTGCCTTTTTGTAACACAACCTTAATGGGCCGACTTTAAGCCTTGTTTCGACCCATTTAGACTAGGGCGTAGAGAGAACAAGTAGGGGCATTTTATAGTCGACCTGGCATGTTATATTTAGCAACTTAAATCACGAAAAATGGCTGAGAAATGAGCTCGCAATTTGGATCCAAAGTTAGTACTGCTGTCAAGCAGTTAATACTGCTGACAGACAGCTCGACACATCCATCTTTAGCCTTGTTTTTGACCATGATAACGACCTCCGCCCCCAAGACTTATAAAAAGTAAGTTGTAATAGACCTAGCCTAGTTTTCAAATGTGCTTTTACTTTGTTTTAACGTTAAGTAACGAATCCACAAACTGATTCTAAAGTCTGGACACGCAAACATTAGCAGTTGAAATAACCCAAATATTTTCTAAGTCTGGAAAGCAGTTTTGCGACCCGCACTTGTTTAGCGCTATTTTTAACTACTTAAACGACGTTTTTAGCCGAAACTTATTTAACGGAAGTTGTAGATTTCCCAGCAGAGATTTCAAATGTACTTTTACTTTTTAATATAGTCAAATAACGAAGACAAATTTAGTTGTAAAACTCTAAGACTGCCCATGCTAAAAACTTAGTAATTTATATGTTTAACTTGAATAGTAAACGTAAATATTTCGTCTAATTATTTAACGCACTTAGAGACCAAACCAAGGGCTGACCTAAACTAATAATTTAAAGTACGTACGACCTAGTTTCTTAAAGGTCCAAAGTCGTGAATTATATATTTATATTTTGACCGCGTTGACCCGATAAGGTTGACCATTTTAAAACAAGAAATTGTTTTCAAATATCACTATTTTAAATAAAGATCAAGCACACACTAGGGACAAGATTGCAAGTATTTTTATTATTATTTTTCCGTTTAGTGAATATGTATTATTCATTCATAGGTTGCGGATAAAGTCTTTTGCATCGTTTTTCGTGCCACAACTTTGCTTCTACATATTCAATACTCAATGTGAGTTCATAGCCCCACTTTTACTCGTTTTGGATAAATGTTTTATATCTTTTGGGGTGAGAAACATGCTTTGTTTTACAAATTAGACGTAAGTGTACATTTTATCATAATTACGTGTTTGCCTAAGTAGCGATAACCCTTTGAGCCCATTATCATGAACTGTCAATTACTTTGTGTGAGCGCGAATGTTATAAATAGATCTATTAGGGTTGACATCCCCATCTGGGTGAGTAGCTCTCACTAGTGTCACGAAGTAAACCAACGGATGTATATCATGTCGGATTCGAATGTTGCGGGTTAGAACATCATCACGGGCACTGTGGCAATATTTATATTGCATTTATACATGTCAAGATATTTGCATATGTTGCATTATCATACACTTGAAAATCTTACGGTCCTACATTTCATTTATATAAACCTATGAATTCACCAACTTTATGTTGACGTTTTAAGCATGTTTTTCTCAGGTCAATGATGCACGAGGTGCACAAGGTACATTGGGATAGTCTTTTAGGTGTCATGCATAAAGATTTAGTGTAACACCCCCAAATTGGGTCGCAGCGGAATAAGGGTCCGGGGCGTGTTACTTCAAGATCAATAGCACAAGATATATAAGAACGACACAAAAAGTCATTTAAAATGATACATTGGATTTAATTGAAAGACTTAATACAAAAGCATATAGCTTTATTTGTTCATTGTTGAATATTACAAAAGTTGACAATACATTTCCCAAAATATGATGCACCTAAATCTTTAAGCATGCAATCCAAAATGTAACCCAATGCATCCCTGGCATCCCATGCCTATTGATCTCCTGAAAACATTGCTTAAAAACGTCAACAGGTCAAATGTTTTTACTTAGATTATAACCGTTTTCAAACATTGCATCATACAAAAGGTTTTCACGGGGACATTCATATCTAGTTGTTTGCATTAGTAATTGCTACTAGATGCATAAACGGACATACACTATCGAGTTGAATTTGTTGGTTTTTACTAGATGCTTACTTGATTCAAATAACAAGTTCATATCTATACTACGTTATTACTATAAGGGTCTTAAATATATACACATATATATGCTTATATTCCCTTACGCATACTCTACAATTATTTATATAAGGGTTATTTATATAAATACTAGAACAATTCTCAAAACATTACGAATAACACAATGGTCTAAAACTCATACTCAACCTCAACACATTATTTCACAACATTTCACTTTTGAAACACGACTTTTGGAATGGAACAAATTTTAAATTATTACTCTGTGATTTTGAAGAATCATGCCTCCTAGAAGAGCTCCAGTTGCTAGAAGGGCCCCATCTGCTAGAACCGCCAACAATCCTGCTAGAAATGCTAGCACTACTACTGATGCACCAATGAGTGCTGCTGCCATCAATCCGCTAATCGAAATCCCGAGTCGGCTGTGAAGCACTCGCAAATCAAGAACAACTAAGGAACATCGGTGTGAATGGCGATGGTAGCCAAAATTCAAGATCAGGAACTGAAAGACCTACGCGCACTCCGCGTGAGTGTACCTATAAGGATTTTCTGAACTGTCACCCACTTAACTTCAAGGGTACTGAAGGGGTAGTTGTGTTATCCCAATGGTTTGAAAAGATGGAATCAGTGTTCCACATAAGCAACTGTGCTCCAGAGAACCAAGTTAAGTTCGTACAATGCCATTTACACTGGGAATGCCCTTACATGGTGGAACTCCCACATGAAGGCTGTTACACAAGATGTTGCTTATGCCATGGACTGGAAGGCATTGAAGAAGATGATGACGGTCAAATACTGCCCAAGGGGTGAAATCAAGAAGTTGGAAATTGAGATCTGGAACCTAAAAGTGAAAGGTACTGATATCACGAGTTACACTCTGCGTTTCCAAGAACTTGCACTGATGTGTGGACGAATGTTTCCTGAGGAATCGGATGAAGTTGAGAAATATGTTGGTGGACTTCCTGATATGATTCGGGGAAATGTAATGTCATATCGACCCAAGACAATGGAGGAAGCAATTGAGTTTGCCAATGATCAAATGGATCAAAAAGTCCTTACTATTTCTGAAAGACAAGCTGAGCAGAAGAGAAAGTTAGAGTTTAATGCTGGGAACAATCAGGGGTACCAACAACTTCCCAAGAGACAGAGTGTGGCTCAAGCTTACGCCGTTGGGACTGGTGAAAGGAAAGAATATGCTGGAACTCTTCCCTTGTGCAATAAGTGCAAGTTTCACCACCATGGCCCGTGCACTGTAAAGTGCGCGAACTGCAAGAAAGTCGGCCATTTGACGAGGGATTGTTGGAATCCTACTACTGCTAACCATCAAAGGACCATCACTTGCTATGAATGTGGGAATCAAGGGCACTACAAGAGTGATTGCCCAGAATTGGAGAATCGAAACCATGGAAACCAAGCCGAAGGTACTGAAGCACGTGGAATGGCGTATGCCTTAGGAGGAGGAGAAACCAATCAAGACCTTGACAACATAGAAGATGATATCAACGCTTAGACTTTATTCCTTTAGGAATTCTCGTTGTACTTTCACTTAAATTTCTTTTGTACCGAATGATTTCAAATTATCTATCAAGTAGTGTATCGTAAAAAAAATCCATAAACTTTACTTTAACTTTCTATTATGCAGGCCAAATTATAACACCATTTTGACAAAAATGAGCATTGATTCGTTAGCCCTCAAATATACATACACCTATGTATAATTCAGGTAAGTACCATGCCATGCTGATAAGTAGTCACCTCAAAACATCTGTCGAAATCAATTTCCTACTTACAAAAAGCAAAGTTTTGTGTGCATACCCATGAAACACGTTTACTTTGGAAAATTAAATTAATAACCATGGAAAATAGGTAAACATTTACGTCACCTTACTAGAGGAAGTCAACATCATTCTGCAAGTGTTGGCTAAGGTAGGAACGGTTGCCTATAAACCTGAACTACCACAACAATTAAGCCAAGTTCATAACACGTTTCACGTGTCAAATATGAAGAGGTGTATGTCCGATGAATTAGTTGTGATTCCGTTAGGAGAACTACGTACTGATGACAAGCTCCACTTTGTGGAAGAACCGGTAGAAGTCATGGACCGTAAAATCAAACAATTAAGTTGCATTCCCATTATAGAGGTTAGATGAAACTCTAAAAGAGGTCATGAGTTCACATTGGAACGTGAAGATTCATCTCTTCACAAATCGGGCATTTTCATCCACTACAACGTCTTAAGCCTTGAGGACAAGGCTTATCTAACCGAGAGAGACTATAACACCCCGTGTTTTTCAGATCATATCACGACTTCGTACTTTTGTCATTTTAAATTTCTTTTACTATTTCACTTTAGACCTTATTTTATTTCGCGTAGTTAGCCATTAAATCGCTTTAGTCGAATCGCGTAGACACCAAAAATCATTGTTTCACTAGAATCACGCCCTAAACTTGTTAAGACATTACACGAACCTTTCATAACCATTATTTAATTTGTGTTCGCAACAAGAAGGGTTGCATAATCACGTTAAAATACTTTACATCAAAAACCTTAACTTATATATATATATATATATATATATATATATATATATATATATATATATATATATATATATATATGGGAAAAATTAAATAAAGACTCATATGACTCCTAAAGACTAACACATTTTCGGTTAGGTTTAGAAATAGAATCCCTACAATCTACCAAGATGTAGATACATATTTTTTTTTATAAACCTCTCCTATACACACGACATAATATTGAGAATATATACAACATACCAAGCCTCTTTTACCCTCCTCAACCCATCAGATAAAAGCCCTCACCCCCTTTTTCTCCTAAACCCACAACAACACGTGATATCTAGCTGTTATTTATCTTTTTCCTCACCAAGAAACCAACAGTAAATGACTTTTACATCCTGTAGCAAAGATGCTTGCCCCATTTGTATCTACACACACTTGTGACCACCTTTGTGACTTGTCCCCTTACCTTATTATTCGGTTATAAAATCCTTGGCTGAGTTTCGTATCTTCACAAGACCACCATAACTGCAAGTCATCAACTCTCTCAAGCCTTAAACCCTTTGATACATTCTGGTTTCGATTCATACACGACACTCAAAACAGTCCACACCTTTTTCTTGTATCTTATTATACGCTAAACCCTTGAAAACCCTAAACCCCATTCGTCCTCTTAAGGTTTCTGTTTGATCGAGTTTCTTTCTTCCTTATTTGGCACTCACAAACACCCTTCATATAACATCCATAGCTTGATTTTACAAGACATACACACATTCACAACATCGATCGCTAGGAAACCTAATGTGCTTTGAAGGGTTGGCTAAGCATTTGCAAGATTTAATCAAGTGATTTCAAGATTAGGGTTTTTTTGGAAAACTAGGGTTTTCACCCTTTGTTTTCAAGTAAGGATTTAAATCACAAGGGTGTGATTTGTTTTCCCATTTACCACTCATCATACTAAGGTTATCTAAGACCCTACTCATTTCATAATCATGATTTTATGTGTATATAAGTTCTTTATAGCAAGAATCACCATTAGGATACTTTTAAACATGTAAAATGATCTTTGGCTTGTGATCATGGTTTTGTATATTTTTACTCATATTATAAGGTTGATAATATCATGATATGATGGTAATATAAGTATTGTATCATGTTGAATTAAGTGTAAAAATTATAAGTATAAACGGAAAGTACAAGTTTACTTATATGGAAGTTCATGGAAATAAAATATGTAACCCAGGTTTGATCTTGTTAGATCTTTGACAATAATATGGAGCAAATGATGGATTAGGACCTAAATATGAAGACATGTGAAAATGCGATTGTAATATACTTGTAACAAAGGGGATTAAGCTAAAAGTTAGCGATAAACAAGTTATAACATATTTTTATCAAGCAATTTCATTAGGTCTGTTTGAATTCGATCTTAAGGTAACATTTTATATTTTTATAAAATACTACGTCTCATGACGATTCCAAAAAGGTAAGAAACTCCGAAAAGCGGATAAATAAAACGAACAAATATACGATAAAACACGATTTACTTTAATACCATTTTTATAAAATAAAAACCTTATAAAAGCAAGTATAAAAAACTTCTAAAACAAAAGTTTTAGTATTTTTTCACAGATTGTACATACTTTTAGGATTTCAAAATGATAAGAATCGTAATTTTTCAATTAATAACGAAAGAGTTATGAATTATCCCACAATTTACGTATAATTTAACACTGTTTTATCAAATAAATTTTTATAAAAACTATTGTTCATGATAGAAAAGCATTTTTTTTGTAAACCTCATAAATAAATAGAACTTTCAATTACAAGAACGTGCTCGAAAGAATTACTAAAAACGGAGCTAAAACGAATAAAATACGACGTTTACGATAATTAAAGTTTATAAAAGTAATTTTATAAACAATGAACAGTAAAAATTTACTGTGCATCTGCAGACCCCATTATAAAAATGTGATAATTTAATAACGAAAGACCGTGCTCGAAGGAATCGCTAAAATCGCGATTTAAACACGAATCAGTGTTTGCATGACGGGTTTTACTACAATTAAATTTATAAAACTTCATGAACAAGTAAAGTACTGTTCATACAAAGTGTATAAAATAATAAAAATGTAAGAATTTTTATATATCATGCTAAATACGAAGACGTAGACATAAGAAACGCGAGAAACGGGTTTAAAACGGGAAAGTTATGCTAGTTTTTTTTTCAAGCCAAAATTAATAAACGTTTTCGCTTTATAAACAACGATTTATAATTACACAAAGATGGTGATGAGCTATATAGATTGTGTATGATATGTTATCGGAAGTTCTAGTAACTTAATACGACCTATGTTTTCGATTAGGTTGCCTTCGGATTCGTCCGTGACTTGTTATTTCACTTACTCGATTATTACTCATTCACTTCACTACTGAGGTGAGTCTCATAGCCCCCGTTTTACTTGTTTTCAACTGTTTTGGGGGGAGAATACATGCTCGTTACAAACTTGTTTACTTATTTGTACTCGTTTACAAACTTGAATACATACTCGTTTACATGCCCGTTTATCTTATAACGATGCATTTACTTTTTAATACCTTGTGAGATTATAGCCTCATGTTTTACTGGTTTTAAATATATTTTTGGGGTGAGAACATGCTTTGTTTTACAATTGGACGCAAGAAACTTTGAAATACTTACTGTTTTAGATATTGCATACGATGCAATACTTACTGTTTTGGATATTGTATATCATGCAATACTTACTGTTTTGAATATTGTATACCATGCAATACTTACTGTTTTGGATATTTTATTCCATACAATACTTACTGTTTTGAATATTGTATACTATGCAATACTTACTGTTTTGGATATTGTATACCATGCAATACGCACTCTAAACAATTACGGTCCTACACTCATACATTTTACAAACCTATGAATTCACCAACTTTATGTTGACCGTTTTAAGCATGTTTTTCTCAGGTTAATAAGGTACAAGAAACAAAGATACATTGGTGGTCTACATTGTGGAGTCATTTCTATAAAGATTTACGTGCATTACATTTTGGGGATAGTTGTCATGTAGAAAAATCTTCGCATATTCAAGAATGAACAAGTTTAGCCGTTGAGCTTTTGTAACAATAATTTATTAAATCCAATGTATCATGTTTTCAAAGACACTTTAAGTGGTCGTTCTCATCATGTCTTGGTAATGTTATTATTAAGAACGCTCCGAATCCTATATTCCGCCTGCACCCATTTTTTGGGGGTGTAACAAAACTCCACTAATGTACGATGATATGACGGCGAACGATCGACGTTATTGAAATGGCTTGTTTAGGAGATATCTCAAGAAGTTTCTCAGTTTCCTCTGATGTGATCGCGATGGAAATCCCACTCCTTATTATGAACCCAGATCCTTTCTACCTCTTCTCCCGACTCACCACTCCCTTCAGGGATATGAATTTTATTCTCAAGGAAGTCGATGCTTGCCCTCGCTCGCGAAGATGATCCAACTTCACCGGAAGTTGATGACTCTTACTATGACCCGAAGGGGGATATTCTTCTTCTTGAATCATTTCTCAATGATGATCCATCATTACCCCCTCCCACTCAAGGAAACTATTTGCCTGAAATTCGAAAAGAACTAAAAGTTTGTGAAGCTAAAACTGATAAATCTTCAATTGATGAACCTCCCGAAGTCGAACTCAAGGACTTACCTCCTCATCTCGAATACGCATTTTTGGAAGGTGACAACAAGTTTCCCGTCATAATTGCTAAAGACTTGAGTGTCGAGGAAAAATCCGCTCTCATAAAGGTTTTGAAGTCACACAAGCGAGCATACGCTTGGGAAACTCTCTGTTATTCAAAGGATTAACCCGGAATTTTTTTTTTGTACTCACAAGATTCTTATGGAAGAGGACTACAAACCAGCGGTTCAACACCAAAGACGGGTGAATCCAAAGATCCACGATGTCATCAAAAAGGAGGTTGAAAAACTTCTTGACGCCGGATTAATTTACCCGATCTCGGATAGTCCTTGGGTAAGCCCCGTACATTGCGTACCGAAAAAGGGTGGCTTTACCGTTGTTGAAAATGATGAAAATGAGTTGATCCCGACTCGATTGGTTACGGGTTGGCGTGTATGCATTGACTACCAAAAGTTAAATGAAGCCACCCGTAAAGACCACTTTCCACACCGTTTATGGATCAAATTGCATGAGAGATTAGCAATAAACTAGTACTATTGTTTTCTCAATGTTTCTCGGGTTACTTGTCAAAATTCCCATCGACCCGTATGACAAGAAAAGACAACATACACGACTCCTTACAGAACGTTCACCTATCGTCGTAATGCCTATTTGGGTTATGCAATGCAACCGAGTACGTTCCCAAGTGTATGATGGCTATCTTTCATGATATGATCGAAAAAACGATGGAAGTCTTCATGGACGACTTTTCGGTCTTTGGGAATTCATTCAAAAATTGCCTCTCTCGTGTAGACAAGATGCTTCAAAGGTGTGAAGACACCAATCTTTGTCTTAATTGGGAAAAAAGTCATTTTATGGTTAAGGAAGGCATTGTCCTTGGCCATAAGATTTCCAAAAATGGGATTGAGGTTGATAAAGCCAAAGTCGATGTGATTGCTAAGTTACCTCATCCCACCACCGTTAAGGGTGTTCGGAGTTTTCTCGGTCATGCCGGTTTCTACCGACGGTTCATTAAGGATTTTTCAAAAATTTCCCGACCGATGACTCATCTTCTTGAGAAGAATACTCCGTTCATCTTCTCCAATGAATGTATTCAAGCTTTTGAAACGTTAAAGAAAAAACTTACCGAAGCTCCAATCTTGATTGCCCCAGACTGGGACTTACCCTTTGAGCTTATGTGCGATGCAAGCGACTTTGCCATAGGTGCAGTCTTGGGGCAACGTCATGAAAAACACTTTAGGCCTATACACTATGCTAGTAAAACAATGAACGAGGCAAAATCGCATTACACCACGATCGAGAAAGAAATGCTAGCCGTGGTGTATGCCTTCGAAAAATTCCGATCTTACCTCATCTTGAACAAAAGCATAGTGTATACGGATCACTCCGCCTTAAAATATCTCTTTGCTAAAAAAGATTCCAAGGCGAGATTGCTCCGGTGGGTTCTCCTCCTTCAAGAGTTCAAATTCAAAGTAATTGACACAAAAGGAGCCGAGAATCTCGCGGCCGATCATCTTTCCCGATTAGAAAATCCTTATGAAAATGTGCTCGACCCAAAGGAGATAAATGAAAAGTTTCCTCTCAAACATCCATAAACTTTACTTTAACTTTCTATTATGCAAGCCAAATTATAACACCATTTTGACAAAAATGAGCATTGATTCCTTAGCCCTCAAATATACATACACCTATGTATAATTCAGGAAAGTACCATGCCATGCTGATCAGTAGTCACCTCAAAACATCTGTCGAAATCAATTTCCTACTTACAAAAAGCAAAGTTTTGTGTGCATAACCATGAAACACGTTTACTTCGGAAAATCAAATTAATAACCATGGCAAATAGGTAAACATTTACGTCACCTTACTAGAGGAAGGCAACATCATTCTACAAGTGTTGGCTAAGGTAGGAACGGTTGCCTATAAACCTGAACTACCACAACAATTAAGCCAAGTTCATAACACGTTTCACGTGTCAAATATGAAGAGGTGTCTGTCCGATGAATTTAGTTGTGGATTCCGTTTTGTGAGCAAACCAAAACACTTACGTTACTGATGACAAGCTCCACTTTGTGGAAGAACCGGTAGAAGTCATGGACCGTGAAATCAAACAATTAAGTCGCATTCCCATTATAGAGGTTAGATGAAACTCTAAAAGAGGTCATGAGTTCACATTGGAACTCATTTCTGGAACGTGAAGATTCATTCTCTTTCACTAAAATCGGGCGTGTACATCACTACAATGTCTTAATGCCTTGGAGGGACAAGGCTTATCTTAACCAAGGTGACTATAACACCCCCGTGTTTTTAGATCATATCACGACTTGTACTTTTGTCATTTATATTTCTTTTACATTTAACATTAGACATTACTTTTATTTCGCGTAGTTAGCCAGTTAAATCGATTTAGTCGAATCGCGGTAGACACCAAAAATCATTGTTCATGGGAATCACGCCCTAACTTGTTAACGAAATTCCACGAAACTTTCTTAACAAATTATTTAATTTGTTGTTCGCAACAAGAAGGGTGCATATTCAACGTTAAAAATTACTTTACATCAAAACCATTAATTTATATATATATATATATATATATATATTATTATATATATATATATATATATATATATATATATATATGGGAAAAATTAAATAAAGACTCATATGACTCCTAAAGACTAACACATTTTCGGTTAGGTTTAGAAATAGAATCCCTACAATCTACAGATGTAGATACCCTTATATATTTTTTATAAACCTCTCCCTATACACACGACATAATATTGAGAATATATACAACATACCAAGACTCTTTTACCCTCCTCAACCCATCAGATAAAAGCCCTCACCCCCCTTTTTCTCCTAAACCCACAACAACACGTGATATCTAGCTGCTATTCCTCTTTTTCCTCACCAAGAAACCAATAGTAAATGACTTTTACATCCTGTAGCAAACATGCTTGCCCCATTTGTATCTACACACACTTGTGACCACCTTTGTGACTTGTCCCCTTACCTTGTTATTCGGTTATAAAATCCTTGGCTGAGTTTGGTATCTTCATAAGACAACCATAACTGCAAGTCATCAACTCTCTCAAGCCTTAAACCCTTTGATACATTCTGGTTTCGATTCATACACGACACTCAAAACAGTCCACACCTTTTTCTTGTATCTTATTATACGCCAAACCCTTGAAAACCCTAAACCCCATTCGTCCTCTTAAGGTTTCTGTTTGATCGAGTTTCTAGCAAGCAAGACGAGACAACAAAGTTGTTACAAGTACGAATAAAGACAAAGCGTATTGGGCATTTGGTTATAGCTTGGGCAACAAGTTCATTCCTAAGCCGAGCTAGGGTTATCTTTTGGTTTTGGAGTTAGGGTTTTCGTTGGGTCAATTCTGTGAACACTCTCCTTCGTGTTTATGTGAGTTTATGCTTTTGTCCTCTTTGTTTTAAATTGCATATGTTCGTCCTAGTTGTGCTTGAATAACCTTTTAAAACGAAACTTCTTTGAAACCACCTCCTGATGTATATTTTTCGCCATAAGTCGCAGTTGGGTCGTGGCCTATCTAGAATAAATTACAATCTGTAAAGTTTTCCCATAAATCCAGAATTTAGTTGCGCTTTAAAGATGACCCATTGTAGTTTATTTAACAGTTTGAATCGTCTAAAATAGTTGAGAAAGGAATGAGTTATAAGGTCTCAATGAATTTTGAGGTATAATGGCCTGCCATGCCTTTTTGAAACACAACCTATTGGACCGCACATTAAGCCTTGTTTTAAACCCACTTAGGCTTCATAGGACGTAGTGAGAGGAAGTGGGGGGCATTTTATAGAAGACATGCCATGTTGTATTTAGCAACTCGAACCAGGAGAAATGGTTGAGAAACGAGCTCGCAACTTGAACCCAAAGTTAGTACTGCTGCCACACAGTTAATATTGTTGGCACGCAGTTAGTACTGCTCGATACCCCTTACTTTGTAACCATTTTCGACCCTTTTAACGACCTCTGCCCCCAAACTTATAAAAGGTAAGTTGTAATAGACCTAGCCTAGTTTTCAAATGTGCTTTTATTTTGTTTTAACGTTAAGTAACGAATCCACAAATTGATTCTAAAAGTCTGGACACGCAAACATTAGCAGTTGAAATAACCCAATTATTTTCTAAGTCTTGAGAAGTTTCGCGACCCGCACTTGTTTAACGCTAATTTTTAATCGTTCTTAAACGGACGTTTTTTTAAGCCGAAACTTATTTAACGGAAAGTTGTAGATTTTTCCCTAGCAGAGATTTCAAAACGTACTTTTTCTTTTAATGTCGTCAATTTAATGAACCCGGTAAATAATGTAAAACTCTATAGTCGAACTCATGTTAAAAACTTGGTAAAATATATGTTTAACTCAAAAAGTAAACGTCAACGTTTTCATCGCTTTTTGGAATTAAATAACGCACCCTAGGACCAAACCAAGGACTGACCTAAACTAATATTTTAATTATAGACGAACCTAGACCTTAGTTTTCTTAAAATGTCCAAATTCATAATTTATTTATCTTACGGTCTTTTTGACCGTTGACTCGATAAGTTGGACCTTTTTTTTAAAATGAGAAAATCGTTTTCCAATATCATTAATTCAAGTATATTCAAGCACACACTAGGGACAAGAATTTGCAAGTATTTATATTATTATTTTTTCGTTTAGTGAATATGTATTATTTATTCATAGGTTGCGGATAAAGTCTTTGCATCTTTTTTCGTGCCACTGCTTGCTTTTACATTATCAATACTTACTGTGAGTTCATAGCCCCATGTTTTACTATATCAATGATTTACAACTTTTGGGTGAGAAACATGCTTGTTTTACAAATTGGACGTAAGTGTACATTTTACCATGATTACGTGTTTGTCTAAGTAGCGATAACCCTTTTAAGCCATTATCATGAACTGTCAATTACTTTGTGTGAGCGTGAATGTTATTAATAGATCTATTAGGGGTTGACGTGAGTAGATTTTTTTATATGCTTGTTAAGTGTTAAATTGTTTAGTAAATTAAGTGTGATTAATAAAAAAGGGAAAATATTGATTAGTAATTTTTAAATTACTTAAATTATTGTTTTGGTTATTCGAGCAGGAAAAAGCCGTAAGAATAACTAGACATTAATTTAGTAATCGATATCTTGATTAAAATTTGTTTTCAATAAAAACCAACGTTGTGAGAAGATAATTTATTTGAAAGGTATTGATTCATCAATAAAGACTCAATTATATAATTAAATCACACTTAAGGATCTAAACATTTCACTTAGCAAGCATATCTTTGTATATATATATATATATATATATATATATATACTAGTTGCAAAACCCGCCCGATGGGCGGGTATGCCATGTGATTATCCTTAGTTAAATTTTACATAACGTTTAATGAAATACGAACAATGTTAAATTATAATAGAGTGAATAACGAATACAAAATAACATGAATGATAATCCAATAAGAGGAAAAAAAACTTAATAAACTATCCGCAGTTATAAAGTATAATGTACTAACGGTTAACGAATTACAAACAACGTAAAAAGTTTATAAAGTGAATAACGAACAAAAAGAAATGAATGGTAATTCGATAACTGGAAATAAAACTTAATAAATTATCCGTCACTACAAAATATATGCTTTTAGTTAAAATGCTAAATAAAGCTTCTTTATACCCAACGTTGGTCGTAGAATGTTTGTATTTACCATCTCTATCACGATTTATACTCTTCAAACCCTTCCTGCTCTTCACCCTTGAGGCAATGACATATAGTTAGACATGAGAGAAAATCAACCTCTGAAGAAACAAACCAACCTTAGACAACGTCAAAGCTTGGGCTATTCCAATAGAAATTCTCAAACGAATGCTCCAAGATAAAGGCATATATGCTTCAGAATGCAAAGCATGGTCAAGTGACAGGTTTCTTACGTATTCATACACAAGCATATGTTGCCCTTGCTCGACACAGTACCCATGAAGTGTGATGATGTTTGGATGTCGTAACTGTGAAGCGTTCTAAATCACCTTTAAAAATTGTTGTTCTTCATGAAGAGAGAGTGCTACCGTGCTTATCCATTTCGCAGCAAAAACCTAACAGTAGCAAAAAATACAATAAATAATCAAAATTAAATAGTTATACTTGATTTTAGTTTTAAAAAGGTTGTCGAGAGTGTACTTGTCCATCACGAAACTATGCTTTGTACACTGTACCAATAGATCCTTCACCTAGAGAGTTACTTCTGCCAAAGTTATTTGTCGTTAACACTAGCTCAGTGACAGAGTATAGCTTTGCACCTATAGGAACGCTAATCTTCTTAGCAAAAATTCTACTTTGATTCACTCTCACGACTTAATAACTTTTTCAACAAGTTTAACAGAATTATCTAATCCAACATTGACTACCTCCTGCATTATTTATCTGCTGCACAAGTGTATATCTATAAGCAATTGTTATTTACAAACAAATGAAAATATATAACTTTCATTCTGTAAACTGGATATGCTTCATTTTACCAGAATATATATGCTGACATACTTTTTTTTACCCACTCATAGAAGGATTTAATAGATTCATCTTCTACAATATCTAGATGATGAAACACCACATTCAAGCCTTTTTGCAGAACCTTTGCTGATTCTTCACTCATAACAATGTCTCTTAAGGTTAAAATGACGGTAATCCCATGTGTCACAAGTTGATGTATAGTTTTAAATCCAATACCTCGATTTGCATCGGTCACCACAGCTATAATTTCTGCAGACCACCATCTGAATATAACCACAAAATAGAAAAATGACATTTAGGCTCCGATCTCAACATTCAAATTCATCAGATATAACATCGATACTTTTACACTATTACATTTATATTTTCCTTTGAGAACTTAAAGATTTAATAGTCAATAATGAAGTTAAAAGTCCATCTACTAAAAGAAAAATCAGACCCAAACACACGAATTAAATGTGCGAAATGTAGAACAATATAGTTAATTATTTAACGTGGTTCACACAAGCAGGATGATCGAGATACATATATATGGCATAAACTCGTATATCTTTTAATCAAAAATTATTCAATGAAGACTTGAAAAATGAGTGATCATCTGAATACAAAATATACAGATTAACTTTCTCCAACCAAAACAAATAGCAGACAGAGATACTTCATAACTTCATAACTTTAGCTCGATCAATCATTGGCAGTGGTTGGCATTGCATTTTAGAAGTGACTATCTATAATGTTTTGAAGTTTTATATAATCATTTTCAGGTGTTTGGGCATCGCGAAGTTTTATATAAGTGCAAGTTTCACCACCATGGCCCGTGCACTGTAAAGTGCGCGAACTGTAAGAAAGTCGGCCATTTGACGAGGGATTGTTGGAATCCTACTACTGCTAACCATCAAAGGACCATCACTTGCTATGAATGTGGGAATCAAGGGCACTACAAGAGTGATTGCCCAGAATTGGAGAATCGAAACCATGGAAACCAAGCCAAAGGTACCGAAGCACGTGGAATGGCGTATGCCTTAGGAGGAGGAAAAACCAATCAAGACCTTGACAACATAGAAGATGATATCAACGCTTAGACTTTATTCCTTTAGGAATTCTCGTTGTACTTTCACTTAAATTTCTTTTGTACCGAATGATTTCAAATTATCTATCAAGTAGTGTATCGTAAAAAAAATCCATAAACTTTACTTTAACTTTCTATTACTTTCACTTAAATTTCTTTTGTACCGAATGTCTCGTTTTTCTTTGCATCAAGATCATTTACAGAAACTTCAAATGTATTTTAAGAAAAGCCAATATGAGCATTACCTCAGCTGAAAGGTTGTTGAATAGTATATTTTCAGGTACTGAACCATAACAATGATAGTTCTAAGCATAAGTTTAACTATAGGTACTCAACCATAACAATTTCAATGTTGTGAAATTAAGGTTCGTAAATTGCATACATGTTGTTCTTTAGACCTCATTTGTGCAAGATAATTTTCTAATGCACCATCCCTCGTAGTATCTTTCCACCAGATTCCTCATCAATCACAACAGATTCCTCATCAATCACAACAGCATCCACTCGTTTATTTCCCGTCTTAGCATGACGAATCTAAATTTTTTAGATAAAAGAAACAAAAATTACTCCAACGACCTTAGAGTCAAAAAGAATGTTCATAACTAAAAAGCATGTCATACCTCATACATTGTCGGTTAGAAGAGTCTCGAGTATGGCTCTTAACCCTAAGGCACCCGTGTTTTAACCATTGATTTTTGAGCTATTAATCTTTGTGCCTTTTTCTGAAAAATGTGGTTTGACCTACAGTCGCCCAAATATCTCCATGATAAGCATTGATAACATAACCTATTTTAATTCAAACTAATCTAAATAAAGAAAGAAAGTGCTTACATCGTTCATCTGGAACAATTTCTTGTATTGCTTTCCAAGAGCCTTTTTTGGTTACATTAGGACCTGCCATACCAGTGAAGAACGCTAGTCCAACTTCTAAAATTGTTATTTATATAACTGACAATGAACTTGTGGTAAGCATGACCAAGTCTTCTGGTTTTTCGGTTCGGGTGGCTTTCTAATCTTATATGCACACTAAAAAGTAAAAGAAGAAAATATCATTACACAATACCATTGATATAAATGTGTTTCATACTATGTATGATATATCAAAATAATACCATGAGGGTGAACTCCTATCCCATTTCAGCTAGTAATTTCCATCGTGCTATTAAAGATTATCCCAAAATTATATGTACAATATCCTATTATCTTTAACACTACATTCGGCAAGGTGATTAGATTGCTTATTACAACTTATTTGCTTGCCACATTCTGAAATATAAAGTCTATAGGATTACTAATCTTTTATCTTAAAGCACAAAAGCAATTAAACACTTAAATAAGCACTTGCATACATGCTTAAGCAAATTTACTTAAAAATAAGCTGCTTCAAACTAATGACGCATACATGTCTTATTGGAAAAAATGTTTACCATTGAAAGGTAATATTATTTAGCTGAATTTGCTTAGACCTTGCCCTTGTACTCATGGAGCTGAAGTTGCTTGGACCTGTCACAAAAAGTCAATCAAATAAAATCTCATACCTTTGGTTAATTGAAGGGTATGCTGAGCAAATGTGTCAGTTGGAAGTCTCAGGTGAGTGCTCCCATCTTTTGAACATGTGGCTCGCACGAGAGCATATGCTGTAACATGGATCATAAAATAGTAAACATTTGCTCGGTAGACGTATAAAACCATGTAATGTCATTTTATTGATTAAAAGGGAATAGTAAGCCATTATTACTTTGTTAACACCAAATTTTAAAAGTGTTAGTTAACATCAGAACTCTTTTAAAAAAAGTTAACATCAGAACATTGAATTCTACTATGAAATCCATTGAAACTATCGAATCCGAATTACCAACATGATACAATATTACATCCCAAGATGTATTATTGTCTTAACATATTCCCAGCAGGATCACGTCCTACGATGTAGAAATTCGCACCAGTTATTCTTGCCTTAGCAGCCCCTATAAATATAGACACAATGGTAGTCTCAGGGTCAAGTTCGCCATCTTCTAGCACCTGAATTAATTTTTTTTAATGTTACTTATTTCAACATAGATCTGCAACAATGAAAAAATACTACAGTTTTAGATATCTAAGTGTTTGTATGAACAGTAAAAATGAGATTATATAGTACATATTGTTAAGGAAAGCGGAAAGAGTACCTTGCTATGTTGTTCCATGCAAACATCCAACGGTACATCATCTGCTGTCCTGCATCATTAAACAATCCGAATTAGCAAAACGATCAAATAATTGATCATTTGATTATTCTGTAATTTCAAATCCTTGAAGCTGATCCCTGATATATTTAAAAGTAACATATCACAAACCTAAATGTCGGCATATTTTTATCACATAGTATGTAAACTTGCAAGATATGAAGTCAAACAATAACTAACCAAAACAACACCGTTGATGAATAAAGTCAGATGAGTCTGGAAACATATTTCTAGCCACGCCTATGTCCCTTGTTGATAATGTTGCCAATGGAAACACTACTGGTGATGTTGACTTCATTGTAGAAGTCCCCTGTTGTACCTAACAATAAAAAACAAAAAAATCCGGTAAAAACGACGGTACAAAATAGTACATAAAACATCAAAACGTCAACCATGATTATCATCACCAGTCACATCATCTGTGACTAATTAGCATATATTTCTCAGGTTTTAGCTTAATTTATGGCTTATCAATATGCCCATAATTCACATTTTTATGGCTTAAGGAGTATAAGCTAAGCTTATTATGACTTAAAACCGTATAACATGCATTTTCAATCCTAACAACTAAAAAACTAACAATCATACAAACACATATTTATAACAATCGAAATCAAATCTATTTAATGCCCCAGCATCAGCAAGCCGCATAAATCAACATACATAAATCAACCTACTTCCAATCTGTAACAATAAACACATAATAACATCAACATAAGTAAATCAATTACTTATCGCTATGTAATAGTAACAACTATGATCTTACCTTGAGTGTTGTTGGTTGATTAATTTCTCAAAAACCCTATCACATAAACACAAAATTATGATTTAAATGATTAAAAAGTAATTGAAACTTGAATTACAAATTTAACATACCTAATAACAGATTAAAGATTCAGTTTGATGATAAGAACCTTAACAATTTGAATAAACATATTGCCTTCCGTGTACCATCAGTAGTAGCATGCTTGATTAATCTCTCAATAACCCTAGCACATAAACACAAAACAAAAGAATGATTGTGTGAACATAATGATTATAGAAAATGGAATATGAAAAAACAGTGCCATGAATATCAAAACATTCCACACTTTTTAGTTTTGATGGTTTTTGGTTATTGTGATACGACCCTGTTAGGGGATGTATCGGGATAGGACACCACTTCAAGCGTGTGCAAGCTCCTTAAGAATTAGAAGAGACGACTAGATATTTTGATTGACTTAAACTTGATTGATTGATTAATTGATTACATTGTGAAACCTTAAATACTAGTTTATGAGATAACTCTCACAAGCACAAGACTTATCCTAACATGACTCAAACCACATATCCTAAACAATGACTCAAACACATATCCTAACACATATTAAACTATGATAATTATCCTAATCCTATTTGATAGTTATCCGCGACTTCACGGTCGTAACATATTGATTTTGAATTGGAATTGGAATTGTGTGAATTTGATTTGTGTGTGGATATTGATCGTTTGAAATCATAGTTTGATTTCGTGAATAAAGAAACATGATTTATTGTGTGATTATAGGCGTGATTTTAATTTAGAGTATAATAGTCTGATTTTATATCCAGTTTTAAAATCTTTTGTTACGTTTCCGTGTTTAAAATTCTGAAATAGTCATATTGCATTGATTTCGGGATTGGGTGCTTTTATGAGTTTTTTTTCCAAATGAAAACACAAACCGGGTCATGATCTAGTGGTTAAGTGCTTTGCTTATTTGTTCATTATCCCGGGTTCAAATCTTGCAATAGATTTTTTAGCACCTATTCATTATCCTGGGTTCAAATCTTGCAATAGACTTTTTAGCACCTATTAACATGCAACCTGTTACATGTGCATTAAAAAACAAAAATCAATGTGTTAGTCTAAAAAATTACCATTGGTGACAATCTTATTAAAGTGTATATATATATCACTCTCTATGTTAATGTTTTGGTTCTCACTATTTCGTATGTTTGGTGTTCTTAAACCCTTTTGGGTTTGTATCTTGTCGAACAGAAAAACTAACAGCAATGTGCTCTCTTGAGCAATTTTCGGTTCAACTTGTCAGCTTGCTTTGGCAATACAATATAACTTAGGTTTTCATAATAGGGAAAGCTATATGACCGACTTGGAAATTTTAAATAATACCATTTCCATCAAAATGTTGCAAAGGATATATACAACTAAATAAGCAAGTCTTGCTTATTTCCAAATGCTCACTAACGACTCATGTATTTTTCATTTGACATAAAAACACTTATTAGTTTGACAAAACATCGTAATAATCCAAGTCATTGATAATTAGGACGTCAAGTAAGCTGTAAGCCTATAACTCAAAATTGTTTGTGTGGATAAAGACTAGTAGTAACAATGCCATAGTCAATAAAAGAGTTAAAGCTCACGTCATGTGTTGATAATCAAAAGTAAATAGTAATAAACAAAGTAATTCAACACAAAGTAGTGATGATAAACAAAGTAGATAAAAGATAGTTTAATTATTAAAACGAATAGTGTAAATAACCAAGATAACATTATACGACTCAAGTACTCATGTAATCTCACACTAACCTTTGTCGTATAGAATCTGTATGAATTAGTTTAGGGTTATAGATGGTGTCGTATGATTTATGAACAATAAAGGTGTTTAAAAATCACGTGTATCTTCATAGTATGGATTTGGATGAATATGTCATATAATTAGGTAGTATATCTTGATATATTTTTGAAAATATAAAATTCTAAGATCAAATTAAAGCCTGGAACATACACAAACATATATGCTTACTGTAATCAGTTTTATTCGCATGGGAAAGAGGATGGACACATGACAATTGAGCAACAACGAAACGAAGCTATATATGAATGACATTCAGATGAGTAAAACACACACACTGAGGACGTACGCAAAAAAAAGATCGATATGGTGTTGTGTGGTCATGAAAGCTTTTATATGAAACCATGACTCAAGTTTTGTTAATGTTCATATTCTTCTATTGCTTTTATTTGATCTAATCAATAAAAAGAATGTAACGTCAACTTTGCAAAAAACAATTACCTGAGTAGATGATGGTTATTGAACTATAATCTCCAATCCGCTTGTAATTTGTGTGGCGTCCTGATTATAAGACGGACGTGGAATCATCTCCCGTCCTTTAATCGAACCTTCTTGCACTACTTGGTTGTTTGACATGTTGTTCTAACTGTTTTAAGCCCTAAATCAATTTGAGAACTGTAATGAGAAAGGGGATAGTAAAGAGAGATGTGTGTCACAATTTGATTTATGTTGGTCATTTTTTATACTCATTAAGAATGCATGGATTTATTACAATATCAAATATCAATTCAATGTTGACTATCAAATTAAGTAGCTATGCAACTACAAACTTAAAATTCATTATGATATTTCATTGTATCCTCGTTAACAAATTCAATACTTTTTTTTCTTGGCATGGATAAATAGGTAAGCCAATTGGGCACCAGAAACAAAACAGATATACACTACAAGAAATAGGAGAACAGGTGACGATGTTTTCCCCGGCGACATTTGTCACCGGGGAATAGTCACTAAACGGCAAAAATTCGTCCTACGTGGCACCAATTTCTGTAAAATTTTCAGTCAAAGAGTTTAGGAATTTTCCCCGGCGACATGTCGCCGGGATAGTGTAAGTAAAATTTGACCCAAAAAATCAACGCAAAAACATAGCGGGAATTTTTCCCGCTCGCATTTCCCCGGCGACATGTCGCCGGGGATAATATTTGGGATTTAAAAAAAATTAATTAGCGTAAAACGTAACGGGAATTTTCCCGCTTACTTTTTCCCGGCGACATGTCGCCGGGGATTCTTTTTTTATTTTAAAAAAATAATTAGTGTTACTTAATTTAGTGGTGACGTGTACATAAGTATCCCCGGCGACATGTCGCCGGGGATACCCTTAATTGGGCCTGAAAGTGTCAATTGATTTGGGCTTTTTTATTACCAAACTGGGCTTCGGGTTTTTTGGACAGTTTCCCCGGCGACATGTCGCCGGGGATAGTGTTTGACTTTGTTGACTATTAAATTAAACTACATTTTTTTGGTTCGTTTCGGTCCGATATTCCGTATATTTTAACACTAAAAAATAGATACGTTTTTAAGGTGTGTTCATGTTTGTACCATTGGCATGTCGAGGTGATATCGTTATACATAAACACATTCAGATCATCAAAGTTTAAACAAAGTCTTCACATACAATAAAAAAACATACGAATTACATTGCAAATGATAAATTATTCCAAATCATAC
>BQNB010017876.1:0-69206 GCA_026074375.1 Tanacetum coccineum
ATTTAAGCTTAGGGAGACCTCGAACAAGACCATGTCTTGCTAAATGGTTGATTGCACCAAAGTTTAGATGAGACAAACGTCAGTGCCATAGCCAGGACTTAGTCTTTCAAGCCTTTGACAAAATACAAATGGGTGAGGACTCCATCATGTCTCCAAGAGACAGAGTATACAGATTGTTACCTCGAGATCCAGTCAATAAATCAACACCTTCTAAATTACGAATGAAGCAGGTGTGTTGACGAAAAGCAACCTCAAGGTTCGAATCACAAAATTTCCCAAAGGAGAATAAGTTGTATCCAAGTCCTTCCACATAGTAAACCCTTGATATCGTAACATTCCCAATCTGATAATCACCATATCCCAAAATCTTTACCACATGATCATTTCCGAATTTGACTATACCTAAAAATTTGTTGACGAAATCGGTGAGCTGAGAGCGATCTCCGGTCATATACTTGGAGCAGCCGGAGTCCAAATACCAGAGGACAATTTGGACGACCTGTAGTCATTAAGAAAGGAAGACGGAACATCGAAAAGTATGGATCCCCATGATTTACTGGGTTCCTTTTTGTTAGCAGATACAGATTGAAGAACCTTATATTTGCTAACAGGAACATTAGTTTTAAAGTTCCTAGGTTTCCATGAATAGACCAATGTTACAGCAGGTTTAGATGTTTCATTATCTAGAACAACTGGTTGCCTAAGGGCGCGGCTTCCAGTAGTAGTGGTAATTCCTAGTTAAAGGGCAACATTTCCCTACGTTACAGTGAAGGTCCTATCCGACCAGTAGGTCTCCAAATATTTATCCAATAGTTGTATACATTTTCTGTATGGTTTCCAAACTTTTTCGTCTTTGTTTGTTTCTTAGCAGAATTATGATTTTGCCATGAGCTCATTCACATTATTGAATAATCAAAGAACACACAATTTCAGGTTATCTGGATAAGCTATGCAACCATTACACTTAAACACATTTTAAGTTCAGAAATTAGCATTTAGCTTGGAATTGCATGCACCAATGAGCAGTTCCTTTAGGTCTATAAATTGATCTTTATTTTATCAACTAGATTGTAACTTTGTACGCTAGGGTGAGGCTTCTACTTTCATTCATCTGAGTACTACTTTGTGGTTGCAGAATGTTTTTTTCGTTTATTTTTCTTTTCTTTATATTGCCTGAATGCTATGATCCGCTAGCACTAGTAGATGGTTTTACTCCTATAGAAGATATAATAGGTTTGTTAGAAGCTAGGTTTGATGTAAAGGCCTTTTTGTGATTGTGTTTCTTGAGGATGTGACTGGCTCAGTGAATTTAAGCTCTTTTGACTCTATTCATTGGGGTCTCACAGCTTTATTGTGCTTCGAATTGTTTGATGTACTAGGGACGGTGTTACTGATTTTTGAAAAGCAACTTCACCCTATGAACTTATGTTTTAGTATACTTTTGGCAGTTCTAAGGCTGGATCTAGGGGATAGTTTGCTCTAATATGATCGAATAGATCCCTAAGAACTGCAGCTTCTTCCTGAGTGTGCTTAATATAGGCAGAGTGAGCTGACCTTTTGTTTAACAATTTGGGCTTTGTATTGGTTCGGTGTAATTAACCTCTCTGGATCTCAGAGGATGATGTGTACTTTATTATTTAGCTCTAAACTCTTTTCCTTTTTAAAGTTTTCCTCAATTTCATCCCTTGAGAGTTTTGGACATTGCACCAAAACTTTTTCCCTGAAGATCAGCTTTAATATTAGACCATTGTCCTCTGACTTTATGACCTGACTTGATTTGTTATAAGTCAGCACATTGTTCTTTTGATCGAAACACGTTCGCTGGTTCTGTAATTCGAGTTCATAAAGTTACTTATAGCGTCTGTTTCAAATATGCTCAATTCTAGCAAATAGCTTTGTCACCCTAGATCCAATTCAATATTTATGGGTTTCTATTTCTTCATAAGTCTTGTTTGATCTTATCCTCGTTTAATTCTTATCTTTCAACTTCTTTATGACTATGTTTTTTTTTAGGACTGAGCTTTCAATTTCATTTAATTCAAACAATTGATCAAAACTTGGCGCAACATCTTTTGTGATTTGAAATGAATTGTCCCTTTGAAAAAAATTTCTGATTTAAGTTGAGTATCAACTTCTAACGGAAATGCAATGTTTTTCATAAGAGTGGTAATACCTTTTTGATACAGTTTATCGTTTAATATCTATTTTCAACAAAATCCTTTGAGCTCAAGTCTCAAGTTTGAGACACTTTTAACATTCATGTACATGCACTAGAGGCTAAATTACATAGAGAATTGGCATATAAGGTCACATTCTCATTTGCTCTCACTTGTTCCAAGAGTCGTTCATTTTCGTTCAAAGCTTGATTCATTTTACTTCAATGTTATTTTGACTTTACACTGATGTTGTTCCACCGCATAGTTCCATTTGTTATGATGACATTTTGGACTTCAGCATGTTCTCAACAATTGTTGAGATTGACTGGACTAAATAAGTACCTTCAGAGCTTTTACAAATCGGAATTATATTTCATCCTTTAATAGAAACAAGCTTTATATGTGCACAAAACCCATGTGCCCTCAGTGATAGATCGTGTGGCGTGCGTTCTTATCTTGACTACCACATCAAGGTCGAGAAGATGGTATGTTCAAGTTTCTTCAGACTCGTATTTATTAACGCCTGCTGACTTTTTGGAAGTTCTTTTAGAACACTCAAACATTTTTGTGGGGTCTATCAAAAAAGTCGGCTTTTGAGGAATCTCATGGTTATCGATCAAAAAAGCTTGTCGCAGATAATTTAGTTTGTAGATCAAACCGGTTCGTTTAAAAATCTTTATAAAGCTTTATTAAGTGCAGCATATTACGATTGGTGTTAGATATCATTTGTTTGTATTTTTTTCTTGCCATCCATATTATCCTTATGTCTTTTAAAAGCATTTTGAATCGACTCTTTTCAGCAAGTGTTATGGTCTTCTTTGAGTCAGGGTCAAAATCAGGATTGGTTTTTTTTTTTTGAATTATATCACCAACAGTATAGCATAGGTTCCAACTGCTGAGATTTCTTCAAGATAGAAAGGATTTTGAAAACTGTAGAGATCTGTTTTGTAGGTATTTATCATAGAAAAACTGAGGTTTCATCAACATGTGAACAGTTTATGCAGATTGATCTCTTTTAAAAACGATATTATCTAGGTGTTTGATCTGCTTTTCTAAGGCTATTTCCCTATCAGGTTTTCTGAGATTCTTCTTTTGTTTTTAAAATCATTTTTGGAAGGAATGTATACCGTTTGCAATAGATTCCTTTCTTAATAATGTTCTGAAAGAGTTGTTAAGATGATCAATCTCTACCTGATGGGCCACATTGATTCTGAAATGTTTTCTCTTGACTCTTAAATCAACGTTTTGTCATTCTTTCAACCTTTGAACTTGTTTTCCTTTATCTTTAAAGCTCCCCAGTTTAAAGTATCATTGACATTTTATTTACCCCAGATATCAACTTGGTCTAGTTTAAATTTCTACTGCTCAGATTCATTTTTCTTATTGTGCGTAATGGTGGGCAATTTGAGTATTGGAAGGCTGAATTAGAAGTTGTGGTATATGATTTGTAGCTGTTATGATCCAAGTTGCATTTCTACAGAAGACCCCTATTGGATGATTACAAAAAGGGGAAGAAGACTACAGAGATATGATTTGCAGCTTATTATGTGTGGTGACATAGTCAAGGATTCTAATTCTTATCTTAAGTCAAGGGGAAGCATTAAAGATTTTGTTTCATTCAGGGAGATGATTACATCTCAACTTCAGGGGAAGCTTTGGCTTTATGATGAAGTTCGTACGAGACTTTGTTTGTTTTGTCATCATCAAATAGGGGAAGATTGTTGGGATTCTTGATTTGATGAGACAAAGTGAATAAAAGAATGAAACAAGATGGAAACAAGAAGGACCAAAATTGTCATCATGAAGTTCTACAAGATGTAGAAGAAAATAAAGATTTGGTCAAAATAAGATAAGAATGAATATTAATGAGAAGATAATTAATTGATTCTCTCATTAATATATTAATTAGTTTCCTTGTAAGCCTAGGACTCCTTATGCTATAAAAGGAGGTCCAGGCATTTAGAATCCATCCATAGAAAACTAGAGCTCTCCCAATGAGAGTCTAGATAGTTAGATAGCAATTCGACTGATGAGAGTCGAACAGTACACCATAGTTAGTTGGTGTAGCCCTAAATTATAGTTGGGGTAATAGGGAAAACGTTCAATAAAGAAAACCTTATGATAACATTGATTGTGTTCTTATAATTACGTTGTGCATATTCAATCATTGTTATTGTTCATCCTAGATATATAAGATCTAATCAATCTTGAGCTAAAACGATCTTATCAATTGGTATCAGAGCCATGTGGCTCGTGATATCTAGGATTGTACAAGGTTTATGTATCGAATTTGTGAAGAAAAGAAGGTATGAATTTTCTGTTTTGGTGTTTGTTCAAATTCGGTGAAAAACAAGGGTTTTCTACAAACCCTAAATCGGTAAAACCCTAATTCTTTTGTGCATCTTGATTCGTTGCAACAACATGGATTTATTTTTGTAAATCAAGATATATTGGGTTTCTGGTTTCTAAAAAGGCATCGTATAGAAGATGTACATGATCTGAAGTTCTCTTTGATATACTTATTACAAGAAGATCGTTGGTGGATGGTGCCGATAGGGTTATACACGTTAACTGATTAAAACCCTTGATCCATCAATGAAGACGAACGTGACTAGATGTTTTTTTAGTCAAAACCCTAATGATGGAACAGCAGTAACCTGATCGCTATTGTTCATGAGTATTATGTTAATACTGTTGGATTCATTACATGTTACTTCTGCTGTTATCACAACTACATGGTTCAAGATGAATGGTGCGATTAAATCATGGGTATAATAGTAATGGAATGCTGTCATGGACATCGTAAATAAGTTCTGATTTGTGTTCGAATTCTTCATGTATCGCTACATCTGTTATTGATCCAAGTGATGAGTTTGTTTGGAAGACAAACTGCTTATATGAGGCTTTACGTTTGAGGGGAAGCTTATTCTTTGTAGTTTTGTCTAAGTGGTTTATGTTTTTTTCACTATGGATCTGGATGTGTGAATAGGGTTTCGAAGTTACTTCTGATGAGCACGTGAGTCTTGAAACAACAGCAGCAGCAAAGGAAGTACAAAAAGAAAGATTGGGATAGTTGTTTTGACGTGGTGAGCAATAATGGAGAAAATATATATCCTATTCTATTCATCAATGTTAATGATCCATCTATTTAAATAGATGTACCTGTAATATCAATCTATTAAATTAGATGCATTTTATATACCACCTTTTTACAGGGAAATTTTTGCTTTATCTCATTATGCAACGTAACTTGCATCTCTAAAGTAAACGAGCTCACGCAACCTCTACCAATGCCATCTATATCTATGTTTACATCATGTAAACATCCTAATATGTCAAGTCTATATCTTAATATCATTTTTACCAAGTACATTATCCATTTAACGTACTTTTCAAAACGTTATTTCAAAACAAGCATTAAACGTTAACGTTTACATCAAAACCCTAATTATATGTAATGTATACATATAAAATGAATGTGCAAGCCTCTAAAGCATGTGTACAAGTATCAATACACAACATTTGAATATCTTTTCCCTCCTGAATCAAGTTACAACTTTCTAAAGCACAATGTACAAGCTAATCATACCTAAAAACCTAATTAGGTCATTTAAACTCCTAAATCACTTTAGTTTCTTTACCACCACTTTATCACAAGGTACAAGCACTTAATGCATGACTTCTAAACCTTAAACTTAAACCCTAATTCGTCCTAAAACCCTAATTCATCCTAAAACCCTAATTTAAAACCCTAAACCCTAAATGAAACCCTAAAACCCTAATTTCACTTAAAACCTAAAACTAAAACCTAAACCTTAAAACTAAACCCTAAACCTTAATCTTAAACACTAATCCTAACACTAATCCTAATCAGCATCCTAGCACCACCATGACATCACTACCATGTCACAAGTAAGCAACCAAGCACCTCTATCACCTCACTTGGCCACCAAGTTTGGCATTGTCACCTCCTTGTCATCCTATGTTAACCGAACCTACATACACCCTAACCACCTTGCATAACTACTCTCTTATCTTCCATGAATCACCTATAGCATTCCTTAGTCATCTATCTATAGCCCTTGACCCTTAGCCACCAAGAAAACTTGGGCACCAAGGGTTTTTACCCCTATATAAGCCGAATCTAAGCAACCCTTTCAAATCACACCTCAAATCTTCATCACAAACACAAATGGAGTTCTAACTCAGCCAAGGAAGAAGTAGAAGGTCCCTAAGATTAGAATTGAAGCCAAGAACCAAGAAGAAAAAGCCATTGAAGTCGTTACTAGGCGTACGAAACTAAAAACTCCATTTCGACCCATTTTAGCTCAAGTAAGCTTATAATCATGTTCAATAAGCTCATAATCTGTTTTAGAATGTTCATAATACTCTTAAGATCGTATATAAACTCTTGTTTGAAGCCTTGAATCCTCAAACCTATGTGTTTTTGACTAAACCCTAAAAACAACCCGTTTTTGAATTTCTTGCTAATGAATCCTTTTTCTAAACTTTTGTTATGTTAGAACATCTTATTTTATCTTATTCTAATAAGCTATAACATGCAAATATCATTTGGAACCCTAAAATAAGCTTGCATGGCTTTTTGGACTTGATTTGTAAATGTTTTCATGCATAGGGGTATATATCGTAACTTTCTAAAATTTATAACCAGAGGAGCTGAAAATGTTATTATTCCAAAGTTATAACTATAAGGACCTATCTTGCCAAGTTTCAAAGTTAAAGGTTTAAATTATATATGCTTTATATATAAAGGACTAAACTTGTAAAAGATTATAAATCGAGGGTATATATTGACATTTTTGCAAACTTAAAAATATAAAATGTAATATTTTTATATAAATTATAAAAATGTATATTAATATTATAAAACACAATTTTATTAAAACCCGACACATTAATCGTTATTAATCATCGATCGGCGTATTATAAAATAATTACGTTATATATTTAACGTAATTTATCATCGACTAACTTTTAAAGAAACTTAAAATTTTATCGTATCACGTTACTAGGGGGGATCAATAGATAAGTAGATTGGAAGGATTTTAGTGTGGCCGGAAAGCTCGCCGGAAAACTTTTCCGGCGGCTGTGGTGGTGGTCGCCGCTACCCCCCCCCACCGCACCAATCCCCCCCGGTTTTAATTTGGAGAGAGAGAGAAGTCGTATGAGAGTGAGTGGGTGTATGATATAAATATAATGAGAGGAAATGTATAAAGTTATTTATATATATAAATATCATATATAATAAAAGTTGCAAGTATCTATATTTAAAGGGTAAAAAAGTGTAACTCCTTATTAATAGTAGTTGGTAAAAAATGTTCTTCGACTCGTTTGAATGCCTTGATGGACGATTCGAATCCTCGAAACTTTCGCCATTGTTTTTTCTAAATTTATTTTTTTATAAAAATGAGTATGCTAACCGACTAATTTTTTCAGTAAAATGTTTTATAGAATACATTAAAACGTTTATTATTCATTTATCAATATTTTTCCGGCAAACTTTAATCCGAAAATGAATTGAGTAAAACTCAATAATTGAGTTTTAGACCAACTTTTCGATTAACAGATAATTAATTTATTAGATACCTATTTTTACTTAATAAATTATGTATGAAAAAAATACAAATTTAATTATTTGGGTCGGGCACCGTTGTGTTCAAGATTTTAGCGAGGGCAATTCAGTCACCTTCTTACTGTTTTTTCAGTCTCGGTCAAACAACTGAAAAGGTTGTCTGAATATCCTTTCAATCAAATTTGCTGTTAGAGTCCGAGTCGTGAATCACCTGAATTAGATGGAATGTCGAGGATGCTCAGGAGGGTAGGACTCGCATATCACATCGAGTCTCCATAGACTCGCAACGAGTTGACTTGCTTATGGAGGATAGGATAGCTCATTAGGAGACCATGCAGATTGTGGAGGAGGAGGTCTATGCTTCCCGAGAGGCTTGGGCTCATGCGATAGGATTAAGCCAGGCGGTTCATTTTTAGCTCCAGACCCATCATGAGCAGGTATATGCACACGAGTCTCAGCTCCATGCATATCAGACATAGCTACAGTTGCAGGATACTCTTATTCAGACCTAGCATCAGGTACATAAGACTCGCTTCCAGATGCAGCAGGCCAAGATGGCAGCGCTTTGAGAGACTGACCGTAGGCGTCAGGAGCAGATGGCAGAGACTCTCCGAGTGATGAGAGATATGAGGCGAGAGATGAGTGACATGCAGGCCGAGTTGTTAGCACATCGAGGGCAGCAAAGAAGAGCTAGACAGCCAGGATCAGATGCTAGAGCTCCAGATCACCAGGAGGCTTCTAGGGATGCTGATAGTCACATCTAGTGGTTTATGTCATTTTATTTTGCTAGGCTGTTGTTCAGGCATGTTAAGTATTAGGGGTTCTCCCCGCTAGCATGACCTTAGATCTTTTGTATTGTATTTTGTGTACCAAAAACTATTTCATGTAAAATCTTCCAAGTTATGAATGAAATAGATGTGTTTTGTTATACTATATACCTCTCTTGTGTTGTTGTCTCATCTGTAAATTATTGTATATCTTGTCATGATTATGACCTCACGTTTTGTCTCTTGTGATTTAGACGAATCATGGCACCTGCGACAAGACGAGGACCGAATACCACTCCTAACAACACCAACCCAAACAACATGACTCCAGAATCCGTCCAAGCTATGATTGATCAAGCCCTTCTGCGAAACTCCACTAATGGAGATGGAAGCCACAGTTCACACGGGGATAACCGAAGGAACGTGCAAACTGCGCGCCCTTGTTTCTACGCTGACTTCATGAAGTGTCAACCTTTGAACTTTAAAGGAAATGAAGGCGTTGTCGGTTTAACCCGGTGGATCGAGAAGATGGAATCAGTTTTCAATATCAGTGGTTGTGCTATTGAAAACCAGGTTAAGTTTGCCACCTGCACTCTGTTAGGGGCTGCTTTGACTTGGTGGAATGGTCAGATAAGATCCTTAGGTCCTGATGCATATTCAATGACTTGGGAAGTGCTCAAGAAGAAAATGACGGACAAGTATTGTCCGCAGGGTGAAATCAAGAAACTAGAAATCGAGTTGTGGAACCTAAAGGTCAAAGGGAACGATGTTCCAACATACACTGAACGTTTCCAAGAGCTAACCCTGATATGTACCAAGTTTGTTGCTAATGAAACTGAGAAGATTGACAAATACATCAGTGGACTCCCTGATAACATTTATGGAAGTGTCAAGTCCTCTAGACCCAAGACGTT
Source organism: Tanacetum coccineum (assembly GCA_026074375.1). Taxonomy (NCBI): domain Eukaryota; kingdom Viridiplantae; phylum Streptophyta; class Magnoliopsida; order Asterales; family Asteraceae; genus Tanacetum; species Tanacetum coccineum. Next base: position 9,431 of record BQNB010017876.1, read on the forward strand.
GGATGAGACCATTGAGTTGGCCAACGACTTTATGGATCAGAAACTCCGCACCTATGCGGAAAGGCAGACTGACAACAAAAGGAAGGCTGATGATTCATCCAGAAACAACCATGGTCACCAACAACAACCCTTCAAGAGGCAGAATGTCGCCAAGGTCTACAATATGGGGACAGGTGAAAAGAAGCCGTATGGGGGATCTTTGCCCAAGTGCACCAAGTGCCATTTTCACCACAATGGCCCGTGTACTCAGAAGTGCCACAAGTGCAATAAGGTAGGGCACTTTGCCCGCGACTGCAGGGGTTCAGGCAACACAAATGTTGCTAATACTCAGAAGGGCAATGGGGCAAATCCCAAAGGGAACGGTTGTTTTGAATGTGGAGCTTCAGGACATTTCAAGAGAGATTGTCCAAAGTTGAAGAATAAGGATGGAGGAAAAAGGGAGTGCACATGTTAGGGTGTATGCAGTTGGGAATGCGGAAAAGAAAGGAAATGCATCGAGGGACCCGAACTCCAATGTCGTCACGGGTACGTTCCTCTTAAACAACCGCTATACATCTATCTTATTTAACACTGACGCCGATAGAAGCTTTATATCTTCTGCGTTTAGTTCCCTGATTAACATCGTCCCAACTCCATTAAGAAACAGTTATGATGCCGAATTAGCTGATGGGAAAATAGTCGGGGTAGACACTATTATATGGGGTTGCACTTTAAATTTCTTAAACCATCCATTCAACATAGATCTAATGCCTGTAGAACTGGGTAGTTTCGACGTTATTATCGGCATGGATTGGTTAAGAAGATGTCACGCCGTGATCGTGTGTGATGAGAAACTTGTTCGAATTCCCTATGGGAACGAAACCTTGACTTTTCGAGGTAACGAAAGTAACGACGGGAGAGAATCTCAGTTAACCATTATCTCATGTTCAAAGGCTAAAGAGTACATGGCAAAAGGATGTCAGATCTTTTTGGCACAAATATCCGCCAAGAAAGAGGAGGACAAGTCGGAAGGGAAGCAACTTAAGGACGTACCAGTCGTCTGAGATTTTCCTGAAGTATTTCCCGAGGACTTGCCGGGTCTTCCTCCGGCTCGACCAGTGGAATTCCAGATCGACTTAATTCCAGGAGCCGCGCCCGTAGCTCGAGCACCGTATCGATTGGCTCCATCCGAAATGAAGGAGTTGTCGGAACAACTACAAGAGCTTTCCGACAAGGGCTTCATAAGGCCTAGTTCCTCGCCTTGGGAACCTGATTCTCTCTTGTATAAAGAAGGGGGTAATTCAGGATTCTAATGTGCATCGACTACAAGGAATTAAATAAGCTGACAGTGAAGAATCGTTACCCACTCCCGAGGATCGATGATTTATTTGATCAACTCCAGGGTTCCAGTATTTATTCGAAGATAGATTTGAGATCGGGTTATCACCAGCTTAGAGTACGAGAGCAAGACATTCCAAGGACGGCATTCCGAACTCGGTATGGTCATTACGAGTTTCAGGTTATGCCATTCGGGCTAACAAACGCACCTGCGGTATTCATGGACCTCATGAACCGAGTGTGCAAGCCCTACTTGTATAAGTTTGTAATTATCTTCATTGATGACATACTTATTTATTCAAAGGACAAGAAAGAGCATGAAGAACATCTTAAGGCAATTTTGGAATTACTCAAGAAGGAGAAGTTGTATGCCAAGTTTTCAAAATGTGAATTTTGGATCCCGAAGGTACAATTTCTCGGTCATGTCATTGATAGTAGAGGCAAACATGTGGATCCAGCCAAGATAGAATCTATCAAAGATTGGGCATCTCCTAAGACACCGACGGAGATCCGCCAATTTTTAGGTCTTGCTGGTTACTATCGGAGATTCATCGAGGGATTTTTGAAGATTTCTAAATCAATGACTAAGCTCACTCAAAAAGGAGTCAAGTTTGATTGGGGAGAAAAAGAAGAGAACGCTTTTCAGTTGATAAAGCAGAAGTTGTGCAGTGCGCCGATTCTGGATTTACCTGAAGGAAGCGAAGACTTTGTAATCTATTGTGATGTGTCACACAAGGGTTTAGGTGCTGTATTGATGCAGAGAGAGAATGTGATTGCCTATGCTTCTCGACAACTAACAATTCACGAGAAGAACTACACCACTCATGATTTAGAACTTGGATTGGTGGTGTTTGCTCTAAAGATATGGAGGCATTATCTATATGGAACCAAATGCACCGTATTCACCGACCATAAAAGCCTACAACACATTCTTGACCAAAAGGAGCTTAACATGAGGCAACGCCGTTGGCTTAAATTGCTAAGTGATTACGATTGTGACATCCGTTACCACCCGGGGAAGGCAAACATAGTAGCCGACGCATTGAGCCGTAAGGAACGAATTGAACCATTGTGGGTTCGAGCCTTAGTTATGACTATTGGCTTGGCTCTTCCCAAACAAATACTAGAAGCTTAGATCGAAGCCCTGAAACCAGAGAATTTTGAGAATGAAGACGTAGATGGTATGATCAGAAAGGATATACCCAAGGAAAAATTAGAACCACGCGCTGATGGAAATTTATGTTTAAACGGCAGGAGTTGGTTACCTTGCTATGGCGACTTAAGATCCGTGATTATGCGCGAATCCCCACAGTCGAAGTTATTTCTACCATCCGTTTCTGAAAAGTTGTTACCTAAGACCTAAAAAAGATATTTTGGTAGCACATTTTGAAGCTGACACATCGCAACTTATGTAGCAAGTGCTTGACATGTGCAAAGGTCAAAGCCGAACATCAAAGGCCATCGGGACTGTTAGTACAACCAACAATACCCGAGTGGAAGTGGGATAATATCACGATGGATTTTATCACCAAGCTTCCTAAGTCGTCACAAGGTTTTGACACCATCTGGGTGATTATGGATCGACTCACAAAGTCTGCTCACTTTTTGCCAATAAGGGAAAATGATCCATTATAATAGTTGGCAAGGTTGTACCTGAACAGGATAGTAGCAAGACACGAAATACATGTTTTAATCATTTGTGATCGTGATGGGAGGTTCACATCAAACTTTTGGAAATCATTTCAGAAAGCTTTGGGTACAGAACTGAGTATGAGCACCGCGTATCATCCGAAAACTGACGGACAGAGCGAGAGGACTATTCAAACTCTCGAGGACATACTACGTGCTTGCGTGATCGATTTTGGAAAGGGTTGGGTTAAGCATTTGCCATTAGCCGAATTTTCGTATAACAACAGTTATCACGCTAGCATAAAGGCCGCACCTTATGAGGCACTTTATGGCCGGAAATGTCGATCACCTGTGTGCTGGGCCGAAGTTGGAGAAGCTCAACTGACTGGTCCGGAAATGATTCAAGAAACAACGGAGAAGATCGTCCTGATCAAGCAGAGAATTCAAGCTGCTCAGGATCGACAAAAGAGCTACGCTGATTTGAAGCGAAAGCCGATGGAGTTTGAAGTTGGGGATAGGGTTATGCTCAAGGTCTCACCTTGGAAAGGGGTTGTACGATTCGGTAAGCGGGGCAAGTTGAACCCGAGATATGTCGGACCTTTCAAGGTGTTAGCCAAAGTTGGGAAAGTTGCCTACAGGCTGGAACTTCCTCAAGAGTTGAGCAGAGTTCACCATACTTTCCATGTGTCTAATCTAAAGAAATGTTACGCTGACAAACCATTAGTCATGCCGTTGGAAGGAATTCACGTTGACGATAAGCTCCAGTTTGTGGAAGAGCCCGTTGAAATCATGGAACGGGAGATCAAACGATTAAAGCGAAGCCGGATACCATTGGTTAAGGTTCGCTGGAACTCTAGGAGAGGTCCTGAGTTCACCTGGGAACGTGAAGATTCGTTCAAACAGAAATACCCACAGCTTTTCACAAACCGGGCTTCGTCATCCACTACAAGGTCTTAAGCTTTGAGGACAAAGCTCTTTTAACGGGTGGAGACTGTAACATTTCTCAATTTCAGGTCATTTTACGACTCCTATTATTCGTCACTATTTATTTTGGTCCGATACGCGTTTACTTTTAATTTAACTTTTAAGCTAAATCGCGTAGACTAGAAATAATCATTTAACGTAAACGGTCACCAAATAAATTAAGGTTTACGTCAAGCAAGTGTTAGGTAATTATTAAGAAGATAATTATTGACTTTGCGTATTTTATTTTTATTGGTCACGTAAAAGGCTTACGTTTCGCAATAAAATACATTTAGACACACCTCGGAAATACCTAGACTTACCTAGACTCAAACCAATACCCACTTTTAAACCTTAAACACAAAATTAAATCAAATCTTGTGTTAGTACCCGACTAGGACCGAATATGGGAACTAAACCAACTAGAAATCCTTAAAAATCTTACTAAGTACATGTACATCTAGGTTTTAATTAAGGTTTGTACTTAATGTTCATAGTAAGCTAATACCCATTGGAAAAAGACCATTTTTGCTATCTTTCTCTCTTGGATGCCGCGGCAACACACAAGCCTACACAAACCATGAAATCTTGTCAAATCCTATATAAACCTTGTACAAATATTGAGTAATTAAGGATTGTACTTAGTTGTTTTAGCAAAACTATTAGAGAGTAATTAGAAAACCCAAAACCACTAACTTAGGGCTCGGTTTGGTTTGTTTATGGGACTAGGAAAGCTAACTAGTTATTTTGCCTATAAATACCACTCACATTTACCATTAAACACTTCTTACATCTCATAAAACTTAAACAAATAAGCCATTGTTTTTCCCCTCTTGTCTCGGGTCATAAAACGCAAACAAACACTCTCATAATTCTTATTCGAACATAAGAGTTAGTCCTAGATCTTCATATAAGTCATAGAAGGGAGTACACAAGCCAAAAGCGAGTTATTTGATAAGCTTGGAGCTTAGGATTGGGTTATACGATTTGGGGTTTATTACACGATACGTCTTCAAGACTCTAGGACCTCTTGTAAGTCACGTACAAGCTTAAACTCCTTCGTATTATAATGTTTTTCCTTGTTTGTTAGTTGTGTGTCACGTTCATATGTAAATAAATTCAATAACGTGAGCATGTGCATGATAAATGCAAGGCACGCACGTTAATTTCGTGTACAAGGGTATAATATCACTAGGGTGGTGCAAGGACATAATAAGCCGCATGTAATGTGATTTAATGGCAAGCAAAAGCTTAAACATTTTCGTTAAATGCAAATGTCGACGCCAACGTGAACACTAGTTCATTTACAAACAAATTTCACAAAACTATACGTAAACTTTTAAAGAAAACTCGATAGTGTGGCTTGGGAAAGGGTATACGACAATACTAGATGTTTGCATATGTTACATGACTCTTATATAAGCTAAACGAACTCAATTGTTATTGATAGAACTATTATCGAGCCGTGTATGTTGCTAAAAGAATAAATGGATCACTTATGGGCCTTGTTGGGCCAAAGAGTCCATTAACAAGAGTTAATGGGTCCAACAGCCCGATAGTGGGGACCTGTAGCTTATTATTAAGCCCATTCGAGCTTATTGTTGGACTAATGTCTTATTAGACTCATGGGTAATAAGCATACATGGAAAGAAACCTTAACGGGCCGTGAATGGACCCATTAAACCCAAACAGGCCCAACAAGCCGTGTCTATAAAGCCACAACTTATTGATAAGCCCTACGAGCTTATTAAGAGACCTATGTGCTTATTGATCTCGCATGGACTCTAAGGTAACTCAAAAACATAACTGGATCCTTATCGGGCTTGTTAGCCTATTTTCATGACCAAACGAGGCCTATAAGCCACAAATAAGCTTAGACAGCTTATTTGTGAGCTTAAGCAACTTATAAGACTTATAATAACCTTAGAAAAGTTATTGGACCTTAAAGGAGTAAGCCTAAACACTTAAGACACTATTCAGGCCCAAAAAGCCCAACAACAAGTATAATAGCTTATTGGATAAGCCACATAGTGAAAACAGCTTAAACAAATCCCTAAAGGGCTTAATAGGATAAGAAAATAAGCTAGATCATATGTAGAAACCCGAATGGACCTTTTCAAACCTTTTGGGTTAAGGTTATTAGGCCAACAAACCTAATAAGCCTAAACAAGCTCATCTAAGCTTATTTTTAAGCCCAACAGTTAAAATAGCTTAATTAAGCTAAACAAAAGTCCTTGTCACATTTGAAAACCCTTTTAGACCCTCAAGAGCTTAAGTTTAATTGTTATTAGGCCGAAAAGCCCAATAAGCTCATCCGAGCTTATTTATAAGCTGCTACAGTTTATATGGCTTATTGGAGCTTAAGAAAACCTATTGTCACTTGTTAAAACTTAATTGGACTTAAAATGCGATTTTTACAATGTTAAGGGACTAAAAGTGTAAATTCGTAAACTAAAGGGTTAAAACTGCCAAAAACTGATTTTTCTAAGTATATGGACTGTTTTGGACATTTCTAAAACTTAAGGGACTGTTTGGAACATATAAGGACCTAAAGTGCAATTATTGAAAAATTAAAGGACTAAAAGTGTAATTTTGGAAACATAAGGGTTTAAAGTGTAAATACTATATTTTCATAAACACAGGGACTGTTTTTTTGTAAATATAGAAAACCTAAGGGTATTTCATGGACAAAGGTAAATTTCATAACCACTTAACATACCGGTCGAGTTATATAGTTACCGGATATCATACAAGTTAACTTACGACTTAATAAATATGAATATTTATTAATAACGTTTATACATATACAAAAACGTGTGTAATCGTATACCTTCCCAAGAGCCATCAAGTGAATACAAATACAATAAACATGTGCACCACCACACAAGTGATAACAGTATATATAAACTAGCAATTTATTTTGGTTTATACAAGAGTCGTTAGCCTAAACTTGTAGACTAAGACTGGCCGTACTTACTTAGGCATTTGACGGTGTGATTCATTTCCATTCTTGGATATAATTATCATTTTCAGAGGACTACTTACTAAGGTGAGTTCATAGCCCCATGTTTTATAATTATTTAAATAATTTACATCTTTGGGTGAGAACATGCTTTGTTTTATAAATTGGACGCAAATGTACATTTTATACTATGATTACGTGTTTGCCTAAATAGCGATAACCCACTGAGCCCTTTATCATGAACTGTCAATTACTAGATTGTGAGCGTGAATGTTATAAATAGATCTATTTGGGATTGACATCCCCGTTTGGGTGAGTAGCGCTCACTGTGCCGGGTTGCCCCCCCCCCCGACAGCAAAACGTTAATACCCATGTCGGATTTGGGATGTTGCGGGTTAGAACATCATTCACGGGCAATGTTGGCAATTTATTGCATCCATACATGTCGAGCTTCAGTGTCATGAGCTTAGGAAAATGTAATAACTTTTTATGATGTTTGCATTTGTTGCTTAATCATACACTTGGAAATCATGCGGTCCTACAGTTTACATACACAAACCTATGAATTCATCAACTTTATGTTGACGTTTTAAGCATGTTTTTCTCAGGTCAATAAGGCACGAGGTGCAATGATACATTGGAAGTCACTAATTGAAGAGTCAATATTAAAGATTTGGGTTGTATTACATTTTGGGAACATTTGTTAACCGGAATCTTTATTTATATCTTCGAACAATTTGAAGCTATGAGCTTATGTAATGAACAAGTATTTTGTTAAATCAAATGTATCTTTTTAAACGACACGTTTAGTGGTCGTTCTCATATCTTGTGCTATTGATCTATGAAGTAACGCCCTCGAATATTCAACATTCCGCTGCTACCTAGATTTGGGAGTGTTACAGATTGGTATCTAGAGCCAAGGTTATAGAGAACCAGGTCAAAAGTTTTTGTCTAGACTATAACCATTTTCAAACACTGCATTCAAAATGGGGTTTGCACGGGACACACATACATTACTTGTTTGCATCTAATATATATGTTTACATGACATACACTGTTTTAGCATTGGTAGTTACTAAGTGCTTGCATAATTGAGATACGAGTATATAAATTATATTACGTATATTACTATAAGAGTCTTAAAAAAAATTATTAATACTTATATAAGTTATTTTTGATTTTACAGCAGTCATGTCTTCTGCATCATCTGTGATTACCTACACTTTCGTCTACACTGACTCTGAGCCAGGGAGGGTATTTTGGGGAGCTGATGAGGAGATATCTGATGGAGGCATTCCACGAGTCATCGTATACGGATATGACGGACTCCCTATGCAGCCAGTAGCCCCACCATCACCGGATTACATACCATGCCTAGAGGATCCATAGACTCCACTAGTACCACATGACGAGGATGAGCGTGAGCCAATGTTCATACAGGCACATGATCCTGACTACGTGCCAGAGCCTATATACCTTGAGTATATACCATTGGAGGATGAGCATGTGTTTCCGGTTAAGGAGCAGCCATTACCTCCTGTTGACTCACCTACTGCTGAGTCACCAGGGTATGTTGTTGAGTCAGATCCTGAGGAGGATCTAGAGGAGTGTGAGGATGATGAGATAGAGGATGGTCCGGTTGACTATCCTATGGACGAGGGAGATGATGGAGATGATGATGACGGCGATTCATCTAGGGTTGACGCCGATGATAAGGATGAGGACGAGGAGGACGAGGAGGAGGAGCACTTAGCTCTGGCCGACTCCGTTGTCGTTATACCTATTGTTGAGCTTGTTTCCCCACCTGAGGGAACAGATTTTGTTATACCACGACCCTCCACTGACATTTCTACCACTGGAGCTAGGATCACGGTCCGGATTCAGGCTTCCATATCTCTTCCACCAAAGGCAGAGGTTGAGAGACTTCTAGCCATGCCTACTCCATCACCATCACCACCTATCTCACTATCACCACCCTCTGCAGGGGAGCGCCTTGCTAGGTGCACAACCCCATAAGCACATTCATCACCACTACCTATGCCATCACCATTACTACCATCATCTGGGTGTCCAACCCAAATATAGACACTCAGGATAGCCTCCACTCAGGCCCTGATTGATGCGGTTATTGCTGCATTACCATTACCTCCACTACCACCACTACCACCATCTCTATACATACCACCACTTGTTGACCGTAGGGATGATCTTCCTGAGTCCGAGCTGCCACCTCGCAAGAGGTTGTGTTTGTCCACTCTAGGCTCTAAGTATGAGGTCAGGGAGAGTTCTACTGCTAGACCTATAGGAGGTCGAGGGGTAGATTATGGGTTTGTCAGCACAGTAGATGTTGAAGTGAGATGATAAAGGATTAGTAAGGTTGGGTATGGTATTAGGGATACTTGGGTGGATCCGGCAGAGGCAGTTCCTGAGATAGCACCTATGACCGTAGGAGAGGTCAATACTAGGGTTACAGAGCTTGTTGAGCTCCATGAGCGTGATACACAGGACTTGTATGCTTTACTAGAGGATGCTCAGGATGGTAGGACTCGTATATCACAGCGAGTCGCTATGGACTCACAGCGGGTCGACTTACTTATGAGGGATAGGATGACTCTCTAGGAGACAGTATGGATTGTGGAGGAAGAGGCCTATGCTTCCCGAGAGGCTTGGGCTCACTCGATAGGATTGAGTCAGGCGACCCATCAGGAGCTTCAGACCCACCGTGATCATGTGTATGCACACGAGACCCATATCCAGGCACATCAGGCACAGCTACAGCTGCAGAATACTCTCATTCAGACATAGCACCAGGTATATGAGACTCGGTTCCAGATGCAGCAGGCTGAGATGGCGGCGCTTCGAGAGACTGACTATAGGCGTCAGGCATAGATGGCAGAGACTCTTCGAGTGATGAGATACATGAGGTGAGAGATGAGTGACATGCATGCCGAGTTGTTAGCACATAGAGAGCAGCAGAGGAGAGCTAGACAGCCAGGACCAGATGCTAGGATTCTAGATCACCAGGATGCATCTGGGGATGCTGACAGTCACATCTAGTGATTTATATTATTTTGTCTTGCTAGGTTGTTGTACAGTCATGTTAAGTATTTGGGGTTTTCCCCGCTAGCATAACCTTAGATCTTTTGTATTGTATTTTGTGTACCAAAAACTATTTCATGTAAAATTTTCCAAGTTATGAATGAAATAGATGTGTTATGTTGTACTATATACCACTTTTGTGTTGTTGTCTCATCTGTAAATTATGGTATATCTCGTTATGATTATGACCTCACGTTTTTATCTCTTGTGATTTAGACAAATCATGGCACCTGCGACAAGACAATGACCGAATACCACTCCTAACAACACCAACCCAAACAACATGACTCCAGAATCCGTTCAAGCTATGATTGATCAAGCTCTTCTGCGAAACTCCACCAATAGAGACGGAAGCCATAGTTTACACGAGGATAACCGAAGGAACGTGCAAACTGCGCGCCCTTGTTTCTACGCTGACTTCATGAAGTGTTAACCTTTGAATTTCAAAGGAACGGAATGTGTGGTTGGTTTAACTCGGTGGATTGAAAAGATGGAGTCAGTCTTCAATATCAGTGGTTGTGCTATTGAAAATCAGGTTAAGTTTGCCACCTGTACTCTGTTAGGTGATGCCTTGACTTGGTGGAATGGTCAGATAAGAACCTTAGGTCCTGATGCGTATTCAATGACATGGGAAGTGCTTAAGAAGAAAATGACGGACAAGTATTGTCCGCAGGGTGAAATCAAGAAACTAGAAATCGAGTTGTGGAACCTAAAGGTCAAAGGGAATGATGTTCCAGCATATACTGAACGTTTCCTAGAGCGAACCTAATATGTACCAAGTTTGTTGCTAATGAGACTGAGAAGGTTGACAAGTACATCAGCGGACTTCCTGATAACATTTATGGAAATGTCAAGTCTGCCAGACCCAAGACGTTGGATGAGACTATTGAGTTGGCCAACGACTTGATGGATCAGAAACTCCGCACCTATGCGGAAAGACAGTCTGACAACAAAAGGAAGGCTGATGATTCATCCAGAAACAACCATGGTCACCAACAACAACCCTTCAAGAGGCAGAATGTCGCCAAGGTCTACAATATGGGGACTGGTGAGAAGAAGCCGTATGGGGGATCTTTGCCCAAGTGCACCAAGTGCCATTTTCATCACAATGGCCCGTGTACTCAGAAGTGCCACAAGTGCAACAAGGTAGGGCACTTTGCCCGCGACTGCAGGAGTTCTGGCAACACAAATGGTGCTAATACTCAGAAGGGCAATGGGGCAAATCCCAAAGGGAATGGTTGTTTTGAATGTGGAGCTCCAGGACATTTCAAGAGAGATTGTCCAAAGTTGAAGAATAAGGATGGAGGAAACGGGAATGCACAAGGCTGGGTGTATGCAGTTGGGAATGCAGAGAAAAGAGGGAATGCATCGGGAAACCCGGACTCCAATGTCGTCACGGGTACGTTCCTCTTAAACAACCGTTATGCATCTATCTTATTTGACACTGGTGCCGATAGAAGCTTTATATCTTCTGCGTTTAGTTCCCTGATTGACATCGCCCAAACTCCATTAGAAAATAGTTATGATGTGGAATTAGCCGACGGGAAAATAGTCGGGGTAGACACTATTATGCGGGGTTGCACTTTAAACTTCTTAAACCATCCGTTCAACATAGATCTAATGCCCGTAGAACTGGGTAGTTTTGACGTTATTATCGGCATGGATTGGTTAAGAAGGTGTCACGCCGTGATCGTGTGTGATGAGAAACTTGTTCGAATTCCCTACGGGAATGAAACCTTGGTTTTTCGTGGTAACAAGAGTAACGATAGGAGAGAATCTCAGTTGACCATTATCTCATGTTCAAAGGCCCAAGAGTACATGGCAAAAGGATGTCAGATCTTTTTGGCACAGATATCCGCCAAGAAAGAGGAGGACAAGTCGGAGGGAAAGCAACTTAAGGACGTGCCAGTCGTCAGAGATTTTCCTAAAGTATTTCCCGAGGACTTGCCGGGTCTTCCTCCGGCTCGACCAGTGGAATTCCAGATCGACTTAATTCTAGGAGCCGCGCCCGTAGCTCGAGCACCGTATCGATTGGCATCATCCGAAATGAAGGAATTGTCAGAACAACTGCAAGAGCTTTCCGACAAAGGCTTTATAAGACCCAGTTCCTCACCTTTGGGAGCCCCGGTCTTGTTTGTCAAAAAGAAGGATGGGTCATTAAGGATGTGCATTGACTACTGTGAGTTAAATAAGGTGACAGTGAAGAATCGTTATCCATTCCCGAGGATCGACGATTTATTTGATCAACTCCAAGGATCTAACATTTACTCCAAGATAGACTTTAGATCGGGTTATCGCCAGCTTAGAGTACGAGAGCAAGACATTCCAAAGACGGCATTTCGAACTTGGTACGGTCATTACGAGTTTCAGGTTATGCCATTCGGGCTAACAAACACACCTGCGGTATTCATGGACCTCATGAATCGAGTGTGCAAGCCCTACTTGGATAAGTTTGTAATTGTCTTCATCGATGCCATACTTATTTATTCAAAGGACAAGAAAGAACACGAAGAACATCTTAAAGCGATTTTAGAATTGCTTAAGAAGGAGAAGTTGTATGCCAAGTTTTTAAAATGTGAATTTCGGATTCCGAAGGTACAATTTCTCGGTCACGTCATTGATAGCAGAGGTATTCATGTGGATCCAGCCAAGATAGAATCTATCAAAGATTGGGCACCTCCTAAAACCCCGACAGAGATCCGCCAATTCTTAGGTCTTGCTTGTTACTATCGAAGGTTCATCGAAGGATTTTCGAAGATTGCTAAATCAACGATGAAGCTTACTCAGAAAGGAATCAAATTTGATTGGGGTGAAAAGGAAGAGAATGCTTTTCAGTGAATAAAGCAGAAGTTGTGTAGTGAGCCAATTTTGGCTTTACCTGAAGGAAGTGAAGACTTTGTGGTCTATTGTGATGCTTCCCACAAGGGTTTAGGTGCTGTATTGATGCAGAGAGAAAAGGTGATTGCCTATGCCTCTCGACAATTAAAAATTCATGAGAAGAACTACACCACTCACGATTTAGAACTTGGATCGGTGGTGTTTGCTCTAAAGATATGGAGACATTATCTATATGGAACCAAATTCACTGTGTTCACCTACCATAAAAGTTTACAACACATCCTCGATCAAAAGGAGCTTAACATGAGGTAACATCGTTGGCTTGAATTGTTGAGTGATTACGATTGCGACATTCGTTATTACCCGGGGAAGGCAAACATAGTGGCAGATGCACTGACCCGTAAGGAACGGATTGAGCCATTGCGTGTTTGAGCCTTAGTTTTGACTATTGGCTTGGATCTTCCCAAACGAATACTAGAAGCTCATATCGAAGCCCTGAAACCAGAGAACCTTAAGAATGAAGATGTAGGCGGTATGATCAGAAAGGATATACCCAAGGAAAAGTTAGAACCACGCGCCGATGGAACTTTATGTTTACACGGCAGGAGTTGGTTACCTTGCTATGGAGATTTAAGATCCGTGATTATGCACGAATCCCACAAGTCAAAATACTCTATCCATCCCGGTTCTGAAAAGATGTACCAAGATATTAAAAAGCTATATTGGTGGCCCAATATGAAATATGACATCGCCACCTATGTTAGCAAGTGCTTGACATGTGCAAGGGTCAAGGCCGAACACCAAAGGCCATCGGGACTGTTAGTACAACCAGCAATACCCGAGTGGAAGTGGGATAATATCATGATGGATTTTATCACCAAGCTTCCTAAGTCGTCACAAGGTTTTGACACCATCTGGGTGATTGTGGATCGACTTACAAAATCTGCTCACTTCTTGCCAATAAGGGAAAATGATCCGTTAGACAAGTTGGCAAGGTTGTACCTGAACAGGATAGTAGCAAGACACGGAATACCTGTTTCAATCATCTGTGATCGTGATGGAAGATTCACGTCAAATTTCTGGAAATCATTTCAGAAAGCTTTGGGTACAGATATAAGTATGAGCACTGCGTATCATCCAGAAACCGACGGCCAGAGCGAGAGGACTATTCAAACTCTCGAGGACATGCTACGTGCTTGCGTGATCGATTTTGGCAAGGGCTGGGTTAAACATTTGCCATTAGCCGAATTTTCATATAACAACAGTTATCACACTAGCATAAAGGCCGCACCCTATGAGGCACTTTATGGCCGAAAATGTCGATCACCTGTGTGCTGGGCCAAAGTTGGAGAAGCCCAACTGACTGGTCCGGAATTGATCCAAGAAACAACAGAAAAGATCGTCCTGATCAAGCAGAGAATTCAAGCTGCTCAGGATCGACAAAAGAGCTACGCTGATTTGAAGTGAAAGCCGATGGAGTTCGAAGTTGGGGATAGGGTTATGCTCAAGGTCTCACCTTGGAAAGGGGTTGTACGATTCGGTAAGCGGGGCAAGCTGAACCCGAGATATGTCGGACCTTTCAAGGTGTTAGCCAAAGTTGGGAAAGTTGCCTACAGGCTGGAACTTCCTCAAGAGTTGAGCAGAGTTCACCATACTTTCCATGTGTCTAATCTGAAGAAATGTTACGCTGACGAACCATTAGTCATGCCGTTAGAAGGAATTCACGTTGACGATAAGCTCTAGTTTGTGGAAGAGCCCGTTGAAATCATAGAACGGGAGATCAAATGATTGAAGCGAAGCCGGATACCATTGGTTAAGGTTCGCTGAAACTTTAGGAGAGGTCCTGAGTTCACCTGGGAACATGAAGATTCGTTCAAACAGAAATATCCACAGCTTTTCACGAAGCGGGCTTCGTCATCCACTACAAGGTCTTAAGCTTTGAGGACAAAGCTCTTTTAACAGGTGGAGGCTGTAACATTTCTCAATTTGAGGTCATTTTACGACACCTATTATTAGTCACTATTTATTTTGGTCCAATACGCGTTTACTTTTAATTTAACTTTTAAGCTAAATCACGTAGACTAGAAATAATCATTTAACGTAAACGGTCACCAAATAAAATAAGGTTTACGTCAAACAAGTGTTATATAATTATTAAAAAGATAATTATTAACTTTGCGTATTTTATTTTTATTGGTCACGTAAAAGGCTTACGTTTCGCAATAAAATACATTTAGACACACCTCGAAAATACCTAGACTTACCTAGACTCAAACCAATACCCATTTTTAAACCTTAAACACAAAATTAAATCAAATCTTGTGTTAGTACCCCACTAGGACCGAATATGGGAACTAAACCAACTAGAAATCCTTAAAAATCTTACTAAGTACATGTACATCTAGGTTTTAATTAAGGTTTGTACTTAATGTTCCTAGTAAGCTAATACCCATTGGATAAAGACCATTTTTGCTCTCTATCTCTCTTGGATGCCGCAGCAACACACAAGCCTACACAAACCATGAAATCTTGTCAAATCCTATATAAATCTTGTACAAATATTGAGTAATTAAGGATTGTACTTAGTTGTTTTAGCAAAACCATTAGAGAGTAACTAGAAAACCTAAAACCACTAACCTAGGGCTCGGTTTGGTTTGTTTATGGGACTAGGAAAGCTAACTAGTTATTTTGCCTATAAATACCACTCACATGTACCGTTAAACACTTCTTACATCTCATAAAACTTAAACAAATAAGCCATTGTTTTTCCCCTCTTGTCCCGGGTCATAAAACGCAAACAAACACTCTCACAATTCATATTCGAACATAAGAGTTAGTGCTAGGTCTTCATATAAGTCATAGAAGGGAGTACACGAGCCAAAATCGAGTTATTTGATAAGCTTGGAGCTTAGGATTGGGTTATACGATTTGAGGTTTATTACACGATACGTCTTCAAGACTCTAGGACCTCTTGTAAGTCACGTACAAGCTTAAACTCCTTCGTATTATAATGTTTTTCCTTGTTTGCTAGTCGTGTGTCACGTTCATATGAAATAAATTCACTAACGTGAGCATGTGCATGATAAATGCAAGGCACGCACGTTAATTTCGTGTACAAGGGTATAATATCACTAGGGTGGTGCAAGGACATAATAAGATGCATGTAATGTGATTTAATGGCAAGCAAAATCTTGAACATTTTCGTTAAATGCAAATGTCGACGCCAACGTGAACACTAGTTCATTTACAAACAAATTTCACGAAACTATACGTAAACTTTTAAAGAAAACACGACAGTGTAGCGTGGGAAAGGGTATACGACAATACTAGACGTTTGCATGTGTTACATGACTCTTATATAAGCTAAACGAACTCAATTGTTATTGATAGAACTATTATCGAGTCGTGTATGTTGCTAAAAGAATAAATGGACCACTTATAAGCCTTGTTGGGCCAAAGAGTCCATTAACGGACGTTAATGGGCCCAACAGCCCGATAGTGGGGACTCGTAGTTTATTTTTAAGCTCATTTGAGCTTATTGTTGGACTAATGTCTTATTAGACTCATGGGTAATAATCATACATGGAAAGAAACCTTAACAGGCCGTGAATGGACCCATTAAACCCAAACAGGCCCAAAGGGCCGTATCTATAAAGCCACAACTTATTGATAAGCTCCATGAGCTTATTAAGAGACCTATGTACTTATTGAACTCGCATGGACTCTAAGGTAACTCAAAAACATAACCGGGTCCTTATCGGGCTTATTAGCCTATTTCCGTGACCAAACGAGGCCTATAAGCCACAAATAAGCTTAGACAACTTATTTGTGAGCTTAAGCAGCTTATAAGACTTATAATAACCTTAGAAAAGTTATTGGACCTTAAAGGAGTAAGCCTAAACACTTAAGACACTAGTCGGGCCCAAAAAGCCCAACAACGAGCCTAATAGCTTATTGGATAAGCCACATAGTGAAAACAACTTAAACAAATCCCTAAAGGGCTTACTGGGATAAGAAAATAAGCTAGATCATATGTAGAAACCCGAATGGACCTTTTCAAACCTTTTGGGTTAAGGTTATTGGGCCAACGAACCCAATAAGCCTAAACAAGCTCATCTGAGCTTATTTTTAAGCCCAATAGTTAAAATAGATTAATTAAGCTAAACAAAAGTCCTTGTCACATTTGAAAACCCTTTTGGACCCTTAAGAGCTTAAGTTTAATTATTATTGGGCCGAAAAGCCCAATAAGCCCAAATAAGCTCACCCGAGCTTATTTATAAGTTGCCACAGCTTATATAGCTTATTGGAGCTTAAGAAAACATACTGTCACTTGTTAAAACTTAATTGGACTTAAAATGCGATTTTTACAAAGTTAAGGGACTAAAAGTGTAAATTTGTAAACTAGAGGGTTAAAACTGCCAAAAACTGATTTTTCTAAGTCTAGGGACTGTTTTGGACATTTCTGAAACTTAAGGGACTGTTTGGAACATATAAGGACCTAAAGTGCAATTATTGAAAAATTGAAGGACTAAAAGTGTAATTTTGGAAACATAAGGGTTTAAAGTGTAAATATTATATTTTCATAAACAGAGGGACTGTTTTTTGTAAATATAGAAAACCTAAGGGTATTTCATGGACAAAGGTAAATTTAATAACCACTTAACATACCGGTCGAGTTATATAGTTACCGGATATCATACAAGTTAACCTACGACTTAATAAATATGAATATTTATTAATAACGTTTATACGTATACAAAAACGTGTGTAATCGTATACCTTCCCAAGAGCCATCAAGTGAATACAAATACAATAAACATGTGCACCACCACACAAGTGATAACAATATATATAAACTAGCAATTTATTGTAGTTTATACAAGAGTCGTTAGCCTAAACTTGTAGACTAAGACTGGCCGTACTTACTTAGGTATTTGACGGTGTGATTCATTGCCATTCTTGGATATAATTATCATTTTCAGAGGACTACTTACTAAGGTGAGTTCATAGCCCCATGTTTTATAATTATTTAAATAATTTAGAGAAAACTACAATTTTGGTCCACTATCTTTACCGGGTATAACACTTTTGGTCCATTTTTTTAAAAAAATAGACCAAAAGTGTTATACCCGGTATAGATAGTGGACCAAAATTATAGTTTTCTCAATAATTTACATCTTTGGGTGAGAACATGCTTTGTTTTACAAATTGGACGCAAGTGTACATTTTATACTATGATTACGTGTTTGCCTAAGTAGTGATAACCCACTGAGCCCTTTATCATGAACTGTCAATTACTAGATTATGAGCGCGAATGTTATAAATAGATCTATTTGGGATTGACATCCCCGTTTGGGTGAGTAGCGCTCACTGTGCTGGGTTGCCGGACAACAAACGTATACCATGTCGAATTTAGGATGTTGCGGGTTAGAACATCATTCACGGGTATTTATTGGCAATTTATTGCATTCATACATGTCGAGCTTCAGTGTCATGAGCTTAGGAAAACGTAATTACTTTTTATGATGTTTGCATCTGTTGCTTAATCATACACTTGGAAATCTTGCGGTCCTTCAATTGATTTACATAAACCTATGAATTCACCAACTTTATGTTGACGTTTTAAGCATGTTTTTCTCAGGTCAATAAGGCACGAGGTGCCAAGATACATTGGGGGTCACTCCTTGGAGAGTCAGTACTAAAGATTTGGGGCGTATTACATTTTGGGAACATTTGTTATAAACCGAAATCTTTACTTATATTGTCGAACAATTTAAAGCCATGAGCTTATGTAATGAACAAGTATTTTGTTAATCCAATGTATCTTTTTAAAATGACACGTTTAGTGGTCGTTCTCATATCTTGTGCTATTGATCTATGAAGTAACGCCCTAATATTCAACATTCCGCTGCTACCCAGATTTAGGGGTGTTACAATCGTGATTGCGGACGCGGATTACCCCCTGCGGACGTTAGTTAATCTGTGGATGGCATGCAAAAGCGGCCTGTGACCAATCCGCGTCCGTCTTATTGCATCTGGGCCGTGGCCAGTGTGGTTCTGGGCTTAGTTCCGACCCGTTATACTTATTATTTATTTAGTTGGGCCGGGCCCAAATGTAATTGTATGACCCAAGCCCAAAAGCCTATCGTACCCATTATACGTCATCAAGTCCCCCCAGTCTAGTATTTTTACTGTGTGCGGCGTTGTGCTGCATGCGGTGAATATTGCTAGACTTTGTTCTTTTAGTACCGCACGTCTTCCTTCTTCCGTGACTGTTAGCTTCTCCGTGACTTTTTCTTAACTGGTTAGGTAGGGTTTGGGTAACGTGTATTCACCTTAACCTTTCGTATTCTGACTGACAATACTTGATGACAGTTAACTTTTGTCATCACGTTTTATTTACCTTTAATCATACCCCTTCATTTACTTAGTGAGGGACACATGTGCACATCCTACGAAGGTTTGAATTAAATATACCAAGGGTATAAATACCCCATTGGTTTTCACTGTTCTTTTTTTCTTCTTCTTCACCATTATCTCCATTGTTAAAAATTTCAAGCTTTTATTCACTTTCCCACTCTAGTAACTGCTTGAAGATTCTTTTAGACTACCAGGTTAGGCTTTGATTCTTCTTTTCGACAATGGGTTTTATTGATGATAATAAATCCATTATAACCCAACTGGATTTAGATGCACTGTGTGAGAAGTATCATATTCCTCGTACTGTTCATCCTGAATTACCTGTCTGTAATAGTAGGATCCGTAATAGTCCCACTGGCAAAATCGGTGTTTATATTAGGTTTTTTGATTTTACCAATTACCGGATCCTACTTTCTCAGTCTCTTGTAGATATGCTTGAGTATTTCCAAATTAATCTGTCATAGTTGTCTGTTATTGCGGCCGCTAAGATCTCTCACTTTGAGATCCTATGTCGCGTTCATAGTTTTGTTCCGACCGTAGGGAATTTTTGTAGGTTTTATGTTAATTCTAAAAATAAATGCTGGATGTCCTTTAGTAAACGCTCTGACACTGGCATGGTTTGTCATACCAGACCTTTAGATTCGTTAAAACATTGGAATGACCATTTCTTATGGGTTGACGCCTCCGCTTTCCCCCTTGCTGTCCTATGGCATAATAATAAAACGTTGAGGAAGGATCCCCATCCTACGCCCGCTGAATTTAATACGGACGTGTGTAATTACCTTGCAACCAATCTTGCTCTGTTTATAAAGTTTTCAAAACCCTTCTTATGCTTTGTTGACATAAGTCTGTATTATGATTTGGATGATAACTGTTATCCGACCTTTTTGACTAACGATGATGAAGGTGGGTGTTCTTTGTTTACGTCCTTTAATTCTTTTCTTGTTATTGTATCTCACTATTTTCATTTTGTGTAGAGATGGATTTGTTTGCGTTCATTCATCATGCTGACCCTACTAAGGTGCGGATAGGCGAAAGGGAAGTTGGAGAGGGAGAGGTTTCGCTGCTTGAGTTGACCAGGGGTCGTGTTGTTCCGCTCACTGGTGTTAATCAAGGAAACAAGAATGAGGTTGTTCCGGATGTTGGAAACCAAAATGACGATGCACAGGATGTTAGAAATAATCTAATTGAGGGGAGTGCTGCTGATGGTTAAGAAATTCCCGTTAATGCCGGTATTATTCGCATAGATGATGAGGTTTCGATTATTGTTGCTGAGAAACCCAAGGTTCAAAAGTAAAGGAGGAGAGCTGACGGTGCTAGTGGTTCTAGCCATCCTCTGAAGAAACTAAGGGAGGATCACGGTATTTATGGCGATGTTGGTGCCTGGTGGAAAATCCCTTGCTGCAGTTCAGGGGTTGTTTAAGCAAATCACTTTAAATGTAGAGGTCGGTGTTACGGCCGCGGCCACGATGCATTTTGTCCACCAGAGCATGAGGGTGGCAGGCATACTGATTTAGTCTTTGGACCTTACGTGCGGACCCGGCACCTAGCTGAGAGGTTTGTAATTTTCGCAGACTCTTCTCACCATTCTAGTACCAATGTTGTAGATGATGAAGTTACTTTTATTGTCAGGTCTTTTGTGCCACCGCCTCCCTTAATGACTGCGACCACTGCTACTACGGTCGTGGCTGACACTTCTTCTATTCTGGTGCCTAAGGCAGGTGAGGAACCAGTTTATGCGAGTATCTTTGCGGATTCCACTTCTGCTAGAACGGTAGGACCAAACATTGCAGGTCCTTCCCAGCCTGCTGGTACGAAGCTTTCTACGAACACCTTCTATGTTTCTCAGGATATGGACTCCGAGACGCTGCATCTGATATACGTTCCTAAATGAAACGTGGTTAATGAGTCTGCTCTTGATGATCCTGATGTGTGTCGTAGCCTGGTCGATCAGCTTGCTCCTCCTGCGCTTTTTTCCCAACTTCATAGTATGGATTATGAGCAGTTGTTTGCTGAGTTTAATGTTGGGGCTTCGCGTTAGACATGTCTTGGTGTTGAGGTTAGGATGCGGTTGGAGCATGAACTTAGGGGTAGAAAGAAGTTTGAGGGGAAGTGTGACATGCAGGCTAGTTTGTTAAAGGAAAGGGATGCGGAGGTGGCTAGTTTGAAGGCTTAGTTATCTTTGAAGGAAGCTGAGGCCGCAGAGGCAATCCGTCTTCACAGTCAGATTGCCACTACTAAGGCGGCGGAGGCCGCTCGGGTTAGTGAGCTGTATGGTTTAAAGGAGCGGAATGTAGCTCTTAAGGGATAGGTCGCGGCTCTGGAGTCCGCGGCCGTTATTAAAGATACCGAGCTTGCATCCTTTAATGCTCAAATTGCTAAACTGACTTAGTATTCGTCAAACTTTCAGCTGTCTTGTGATGAGTTGAGTGTCAAGGCTACCTCTCTTGAGTCTGAAAAAGATAAACTTATTGATTAAGTGTCTATGCAGGAGGGTACATGCTCCAGGCTTCGTGATGAATTGTCGGGTTATAAGCTTTTTAAAGAGCAGATTGAGGCGATGCAAGATGAACAAGTGAAAATCCTTAGTGATAAGGTGGCAGGTATTGATGCCGACCTTATGGGGATGGCCCTTCATATGGATGACAAATTCTATCCTCGTTTTTTTTACTACTATTGTTGGACGAGATGGATCCTTAGCCGCGGTCTTAGGCTTGTGGTTATTAAATGCCTTCAATCTCCGGAGTATCTTGCTGCTCTTGGAGGAGCCATCGGTCGTGCTATTGACAAGGGTGGGCAAGATGGGCTAGCGGCCTGTGACATTTTGTATTTTCACGGCCAATATTAAATTCATACTTCGCCTTTATTTTTTATTTTTTTTACTTTTGAGTAAAAGTTCTCGTTTTACTTTTTACCCGATTTAGTGAATTTCTCGTTACTAGCTACACGTGAACCGTGCCTATGATTTTTATCTTTTTATGAGTCCTATGAAGTTTAGTATTCCTATTATATACCCCGAGGATTTATAATTCCTAATTTTAGTATTTTCCGCTTCGTTCCGCTAGTAATTTTTTGCTAAAACCTCGCGTTTTAACCTTAAACATTACCTTTTTCTTATTTAACCTTCACCTCACTTTAATTAAATCATACAACAATTAAATCAAAAAAAATAATAACCATAAATAAACAGCCCCTATAACCGACCCCTAACACAAAACCATAACACATTTCCTTATTTTTATCGACACAAACACACACATATTCTCTTTGTAACAAAACTAGATCTCATCTCCTCATTATCCATTATTTTTGATGTCGTATGAAGCCACCTCCACCACCATCATCTCATAAAAATAATCTCCTCATTATTTTCACTAAAACATCCTCCTTATACTCCTTGCAAAGTTTGGTGGATCGAATCAGAGTTTAGATTATTTAATTGGTGCTTTTCTTGAATATTTGATTGGGGTTTTGATTTATCAAGTGGATAATTGTATTTTGAAAGGTTAGGATCAAGTTGTGTTCGGTGTGGGGTGCTCTTTTGGTTCGAAATCAGCCAACACCCAAAAGGGTGTGTTGGTGTTTGATTCACTAATTTTTATCCCAATCTTGTAAGTTTTGTTCTTTGATTCTTGATTTTTCTTCTTCGATTTGGCCATGAATTTTGGGTCTTGATTCTGAGAATAATTATATTTTTATGTTCTTAAGTGTGTGGGATGATCAAGTGTGGCATTGTATAGAGTTTTTGTGGAATTAGAATGAGGTTTGGATTGATTTTAATGAGGTTTTAGGAATTAATTTTAGACCAGCAGGTTGTGGAGATGTTTTCATAATTATTCTGGTCATGAGACACTAGCAGTTTTGATAGAAACATAGGTCTAGTTCTTAGGTACATGTGATGAGTTGGATGGATTTTTATCTCCTCTATATGAGGGAGTTATGGCCGATTTACTAAAACTAGTCGAATCAGACCTAGTGTTTGGAAATGAAGCTTAACTTCATATTTTTGTGCAAACTTGGTATGTGTTTAATTACACATACCTTTTACCTTTAAAAACAAGCTAAAATAACCAAAAACGAACTTAAAATGCCAAATATACGCTTGTTTTGCTAATTGTATTGTGCAGGAACGGATAACTGAGAAAAGGACGAAAAACAAAGCCAAAACGACAAAACCGGACTCGGAATGGAAAAGCAGGAAAAAGACAAAGTCAAAGTCCAAGCCCAAGCCTGAAAAAGTCAACAGAAAGTCAACCCAAGTCAATCCCGAAGCCAAAAGTCAAGAAAAATAAGTTTAAGGACTAAACTTGTTAAGTCCCTAAACTTATTTAAAGAGAAAAAAAAGAAGGAAATGAAGAGAAGGACTTAAACTGCCAATATGGGAAAGTTATACTACAAGGGGTGAAACTGCCAAGTCCACTAACTTATAACTACCAAGGACGTGTGTTGCAAAGGGTGTTATAACCCTTGGGGACTTGTTTTGCCAAATCCCAAAACCATTTAAAAAACAAGGATGAGTGGTGCAATGATATATATAGCCATGAGGGGTTAAAAGTGCCAAGAACACAAACTTTCCCGCTAACGTTCAAAATTACTGTATATCTCTCCCAAGTGGTTTCCCGCCAATTTCCTATACCCCACCCCTGCCATTGTTTGACTTCCCACAATACTCCAAAAACCTCACCATCTACAACCCCACACCCCCACATGGGATTGCCATGTTGGCAATCCAAACCCCCACCAAAAATCATCAATGGTCTATAAAACTCGACTTGGAGGGCAAGAAAAATGGAGGGCCAGGATTTGCTTTGTTTTGCACACTCACAACAAAAACAGTGTGTTTGTGTGTCTACAAACAAACACACTTGGAAGAAGACAAAGATTCCAAGACAAAGACCTTAGTCGTTTTTCTTTCCTATATAAGCAATGTAAAGCCATTGTGGCTAAGAGTTTTTTTATGTAGTTTAAGTGTAGTTTTAAGTTAGTTTTTTAAGTTTAAAAGTTTTTATTGTACTTGTACTTCATTTTTAATGAAAATTCAGTTCCTTTAATTTTTTGTGTTCTTAATTGCAAAAGTCTCTTAAAACTTTTAAAGCTTTCATTTCAGCATATTCTTACATTCTGTTTTTAAAAACCTTAAGAAAAAAATTTAAAAGAAAGGCAAGAGTACTGTTGGATTAAAGATGGATGAATAAGCTATTGTGGAAGGCTTATTGGTTTTTGCTTAGTCTTAGCTTATTTATAAGCTGTGGGGTAGGAATTTAGAGCTTAATTAGGTTTCCAAAATCCTTTTTGAGCAAAGGATTAAAGGTACAATTCCTTTTTATTTTGCTTAAAAGTTACTGTAGCAAATAGCTTATTAGCTTATTGTCCCATTTTAAGTGCTTATTGGTTGTGCTTTTTATCTTTTTATAGTGTAAATTTGCTTAGTAGTGTTAATCTTTGAAAAAGTTTAGTTTAACTTAGCTTTTATAGGTTTAAAAAGTCATTTTCAAGATATTAAAGGAGTGTTTGGGTCAACATGAAAAACGGGTCAAAAAGGTTTTTGGTATGGGTTGGGGTCACAAGAGAGTTTTAGTTTGAGTAATAAGTTGGTTTTAAGCTGTTTTTATAAGTTGTTAAGTTTGAAAATTGTTTTTCAAAAGTTTTATAAATCATCTTTGAAACTGTGGTGTTTTAGAAAAAGTTACAAGAGCTTATTTAATAAGCTCTTGTAATTGTGAGTTAAGGTTTCAAAAAGTGGTGTTTTAGTGTGTCTAAAACAAGCTGACCAAGCCCTTTGGTCACTTGACTTTTTGAGTCAAAAACCACCAAGTTTTTAAGTAGCAATTTTTAAAAAAGCTAGAAAGCCCATTTTCACTTTAAAAATTCAGCAGGTTTAAAAGAGCTTTAGAAGCTAAAAATTTGTGCACAAATCCAATTGCTAGTATACATTAGCTGTTTTAACTTATCTTTTAAATTTAAGCTTATTTGACAGCTTTAAATAAGCTGTCAAATAAGCCCTTGTCTTTAGTAAGTTTTCCCCTGGTGCAAAGGGGTGATTTTAAGCCCTCTTTTCTTAGCTTTTTAGTGTACTTAAGTCCTAGGATTTAGTTTATTTTAAGAGTCCATAGTTCTTTGGATAAGGCCCTTTCAATCCTCAGCTTGAAAAGCTTATTTAGCTAGCTTATTTTTAAGCCCCAATTTGCCTTGACTTGTGTTTTAGCCAAGTTTAGTGTAGGGACTGCTTATTTTTCATTCTGGCTTATTGAGCTTATTTAATAAGCCTATTTGACTCTTAGTTGCTTTTTAGGGTAGTGTGTAAGGTGTTGAACTTATTTTCTCATTTTCTTAGCTTATTTGAGTCCAAAATGTCTTAGCTTTTTTTTAGCCTTAAGCTTGTTTTAGCATTATGTCGTTTTAAAAGCTTATTTTAAGCTTATTTATAGCTTTTCAGAAAAAGTTGTAGTTGAAAAAGTTGTTAAGCCCCACGAGCTTAACAACTTTGCTTTACAAAGTTTTTCTAAAAAAAAAAGGAGACAAGGGTGAGGTGAGTAGACTCGGACCGGGTCTCAACCCTGTAACCCGCTCTTTTGTACACACCATTACCGCGCGCCTTGGGATTTTTCGTTCTAGTTCAAGGGCATTAGTATTTATATACATTTCAGGCCTATAAGCTTATAAGCTGTTACAGCTTATTTAGGGCTTATTCATTCAGTTTTTTTGTTTCTTATTTTTCGTAGGATTGTTAAGGTATCTAGTATTTTTAGTAAAAATTTCAGAATTTTTTAAAGTCATTTAGTATTTTTTACATTTTATGTAGTTTAAAAGTTTAAAAATTCATAAGAAATACGAAAAGTATCAAAAAAATATTTTTCTTTTGAGAAAATTTTCTTTAGATTAGTTTGTAGGAAAATATAAAAATTTTGGTAGGGTTATTTTTATAACTTTTCGTTATTATTTTTTTTTTAAAAAAGAGCGGTCCGGCGTCGTGTTTTTGTCTTGACTGTTTTGGGTCAAAAAACGAACTCGTTTTCGGTAGGTCTTTTTCATTCTTCGTTATTTGATCTTAGAGTAGTTTAGAAGTGAAAATTTCTTCGTAGCGGTTTTAATTTTTAAAGATTTTATAGGTTTTTCCCCTTTGTTGGATTGTGCTCCGTTTATCAGCTTAATTTCGTATTTTTTAGGATGTTTCTTAACGTTTTTGTTTTATTATTGTTTTTAATTTGACTTTTCCACACTATCAAATCAATTCTCTCTTCAACTCAAATCTTCGGACTGTATCGATTTTCAGCACAGCCTCATCTGGGGCTATTAAGACCCGGGAATAGTTTATACTGCTCCTGGTTACATCTTTGATTTTTGTTTTTTCTAGATTATATATATTTTATTATTTATTATATTATATATATAGTTAAGAAAATTAAATATCAATTTTTGGCGCCGCTGTCGGGGAGGCTGTGATTCGATTTTCGTGTTGGTTTGACGATTAGTGTTTGAAGAACCTTCCCTCGTGAAGTTAATTTTCTCGTTTGTGAATATTTTCTTTTTTTTTAAAATATAAAACACAAAAATATTTTTCATTTTCTTTTATTAATATTAGTATAATATAAAAACAAAAAAAAAATCAAAAATCAAAAATATAAAAACATTATCCTTAATTATCAATAAAAAATCAATCATAATATAATGTTCCATCTGAAGCATTTATCATAATAAGTTTCCGACAAAAGATTTACAAAAACTTGCTTTGGTGCTTGTTGAAATACGGCTCTCCCTTTAATTGATAAACAAATTATAATAGAGGTATAAGGAGGGTTGTTCAAGGAACTACGACCCGAAAGGAGATATGTTTTTTAATGCTTTGCGCTTTCGCTCCTCCGCTCCTTTGGTGCGTTGTCTTTTAAAGATTACCGTGAAACGAGTTGATTATTGGTTTTAAGTTGTCTTATCTCAGTTTGTTGTTAATAAAAGGATGTTGTTAATAAAAAAATTCAAAAAGCCAAAATTAATTTTTTTTCTTCATTATCATTTAATTCTTTTCTTAACTAATTGTATAACTACTTATGAGTCACTTCGATCGTCGTTTGATCCCTTTTACGCGAATAAAGAGTGTTCGTCTATGGAAATTAGCCACCAAAAGGACTGTGGTGTCAAAAAGGGACGTCTTGAAGACAAGATTCTTGTTCCCATACCGACTTGTCGCAACTCTGACCACTTAAAATGAAAAAAATTTGTCTCGATTGTGGAGGACCCGGTTCAAGGTTATATTTCGACAATGTGCTCTAATACGAAAGACATTGGAATGGAAAGTTTATCAGACTTCCAAGACACTTCAAGTTCCTACCCAATGACAGAACTTACTTTGTTAATCAAGAGCCATTCGTTGTCAATAAAGACCCCGGTCAAAATTCTTCGCAAAATCCTCCACAAATTAACCCACAATTGTTGTTACGAGTGCGGTTGCTTCGGTTAGACGATATCTTTTGTCAACGATTGCATAGTAAGTATTGAGGAAAGGTGCTCATTATTGATTACATTGTCCACCGCAAATTCGAATATTCTAATCGGAACCATGGCTACAATCAAAACCTAATGAAATTCCACTAAATTTGCAAAGGTTGCACAACATGTCTTATTGGTACATTCGCAACATGTTGTTTGTAATGATATGAATGGAGTTTTGTTACCTCTTTGTATGTAGGGAATGAAACACCAATCACTTTTTCAACTCCGTACTCTTCTAACGACACTCTAAGTTTTGCAAACCACCCTCCACAAAATTTTCAAAGTTTTCAGCAACAATATTCTTGTTGTGAAAATTGCGTAGGACCTCATGAAACTTACCAATGTCAACCAATGAATGAAGCTATTATCATGAGCAAAATTCTTGCTATGATTATAATTCTTTTGGTTTTGACCAATTTCAACCCCCGCAATATACCGTCAATCATCCAATCTTCAATTCCCAAAATGAGCTTCTTAATTCCCAAAATGAGTTTCTCAATACCCAAAATGAGCTTCTCAATTCTAGTAATAAGCTTATAGAAACAATTGACAACCTATCGTGTTTATGGTTGGTCAAGCTATACAAAAGAAGAGAAGCAAAGCTGAAATTGCGGCCAGAGAAGAGCTGAAGATCGTTATTGGAAGATTCCATTGCTATGATGATGACGAAGACCTTACCATCTGCAATCACACCGTCTCCACCAACCAAGGAGCCGTTAACTCTTAGTATGGGGGATGAGCCATTTGCACTATTCTGGCAACGGGAAGTTTACGGACGATTAGTAATAAAGTTAGTGTTTAAGAACCTTGTCCTAATCCAAGTGATGTCTGGAGGGTATTCCGACAGTGTTGTTTTTCATTGTGATGCGCTCTTTGTAACAATCCTACCTCTTTGAGGCTATCAAAGAAACCATTCTGAGACTATCATCGACTCCAGCGATGATTCTACTTCGAGTGATGACAATTCTTATGAGAACATCGAATATGTCGATGCATCACCGCCCGATGATGAGATCGTCAGCTTAGAGGTAGTAGAGTTTTGGTTTCCCGGATGTTGGAGGGTTCAATACCGATATTCTTACTAACAATCAAGACGGATATCCTTCGTGAAAAATTGTAGAATGTCAATTTCTTATTGTAACATCGATGCATTAAAAGATAATCCCGCCTACATCTTCCGATATTGTTGACCAAGGTTCCTCCACATCTCATTACCTTTTATTGGAGGAGTGACTAACACCTTTGATAATTCTTTAGACCGATCTTTCTGCTTTGATTTGGAAAGAATAGTAGTGGCAGTACCACTACCGTTCTGATTATTCTCTTCCGGATTATGAAGCTTTCTAATTCTGATGACGATCATATTGGAGAACAAGATGTGGCTCGTTACACTATATGCTGATTTTTCTCAATACTGTTCATCTTTGATCTTTCGATCAATCCATTTCCTCCTGCCGATAGGAGTGATTTTTATCATGAGGAGTTCGCCGATGAACTCGCTCACATCATATCTCCATCGGAGTATGATCATTTCTGCTTTAAGATTGAGCCCGAGCTGGGCAATCTTACTATGGATGAGGTGGAAGATATTTTCCCAAACAAGAGAACAAGGGTTCTAGTGCAAAATGTTTTGCATACCCATCCACCCTGTGCTACAGATTTCATATCTTTTAGTGAACCCTTTCGCTTATATTGTATGGATCTTTCTTCCATTTCTCACGTATCCTGTTGCTCCTCCATATCTTCTCTCCTGTGGGAATGAAGATACCATTTTTGACCCCGGCATCTCCATTTATCATTCTTTTTATGCGGTGGTATTAATCGGAGTGAAACTTTCATTAAATTCAGTGTTTATCCAAACCTTAGAAGAAAGTCGTGGAGATTTTATCTTCCATTTGCTCCTATGAACCAATGAAAACGGGGTCGAGTCGAGTTGTGACTCGGTTAACAAAATAGCGCTTCGTGGGGAGGCAACCCATGTTATCTCATTCTATCTTCCTTTTCTATTTGCTAATATGTGTTTTGTGTTGTGAGGAGGCTCGTCTCTACCATTATCTCGTGTTTTTGTGTTTTGTGGTTTTGTCCAGGAATTCCTGGATGTTTGAAGCCTCTCTGTTTTATCCTTCATTCACAAGAGCTTCACCATCCTCAGCTTCATTTTGGGAATCCAGATATCCTAATCTTATTGACTCACGTTAATCTTTAAGCATAATATAAACGGCCTTAGGATTTACGTAGCAACATTCAGTATCAACACATTGAGGACAATGTTTCATTCTAGTATGTGGGGGGATCTTGATTTGATTTTTCCGGCAGCGTAGTTATCAGTAAATCCCGTTTTTACCACCAAAATTCAAAAAATGAAAAAATTTAAAAATTTTCAAAAATAAAATAAGTGTTTTGTCACAATTTTGACTTTCCTGCTGGGTAGAATAAGAATAAATTTTGACTCAATCGAGCGTGTTGAGCTCTAGCTTGTTCCTTAGCCTTTAGACTAAGCGTTCGCGAATACACGCGAAGAATGAAAAATGATAGTGATAAGTATGAATTGGATGCTAAACAAGGATTATTTGGAAATCTTAAGAGGCTTTGTGTGTGATATTGTCGCTTTTTCTCCATAAAATTCCTAACCTGACTAATATACGTGCTGCTTTTGGAAATTAAACTTAAATCAATAATTTCCCCCTTATGTAGTAGATAGCAAAAACTTTAGACTTAGTTCAAATTTATTACTTTTGGATTTTTCAAAAAGACGTTTTTCCCCTATTAAAAAAAAAGAAAAAAAGAAAAAAAAGATGAAAAAATGCAAAATATAATA
Organism: Tanacetum coccineum; assembly: GCA_026074375.1. Lineage (NCBI taxonomy): Eukaryota > Viridiplantae > Streptophyta > Magnoliopsida > Asterales > Asteraceae > Tanacetum > Tanacetum coccineum. The sequence goes on from BQNB010017876.1 coordinate 39,964, forward strand.
AACTGTGGGTTGATAAAAGTTTTGCTGTTTCTTTTGCCGGCTCACAACCGATGTTACAGCCTTATAAAGAAAACCCATAGTAAGAATAATTATCCGAGACTGATAAAAGTTTGCTGCATCTTGCCGGCTCACAACCGATGTTGCAGCCTTCAAAAAATTTGAGATTACAATTTGGTAATAGTAATGTTAAGGTAAATAAAAAGATCTCTTTTGTTAAATAAATATGCTTTTGAACTTTGGCTATTTATTTAATAAGCTATGTGCTTACGGGAACTGAGAGTTTTTAAACCTAAGTCCATTGAGTTGATATGTCTCTGTGGAGGTGTCAAAAAGCCTGGTCACTTCTCGCAAGGTTGGGATGTTATTCTTTTGCCGGAGACAAAAGTCGTACTTGGGATGATCTCGCCTTTAAATCATTATTCTGGTTGTGGAACGTGAACATAGGAATATTGTTAAAAACGTTGATTCATGGTTGAAATTCCAAATAGCACACACACATTAAAGGAAGTAAAAATGTCGGGAGTGAAAAGTTTACAAATTGCAAATATGGGTAGTGTTAGCATCTCAACTCATAATTAACAGTGATTTCGTTTTAAGATTGGTTTGGAATAAGTGAAAAGTCGGGAACGACGAATTTATCCTTTTAGGGGCATTCTCGAATCGAAATGCATCTTGTTCTATAATCCCTTAAAGTTATAACCAAAGTCAAAACCGTTTAGAAAATGAAAAATAAAAAAGACTGTGTTAGAGATAGCTGTAATATGAAAAAATTGGTAAAGAGGGGATTTTCAAAAACTCTTGAGACCTTTAACTTCCTTCGATGAAATTCGTACTTATCGAAGGGTTATTGTGTGACAGATTGGTATCAGAGCTGAAGTCATAAAGAACTGGGTCGTTTTCAAAACCTAGACTATGACTATTTTTCAAAATTTAGAGTCTCCCCTTGTTTTATCCAATATATGTGTGCGCGTATTTCCTGGTTCTATATATTTACTCCCTCGAGCATTACTATGAGAATTATTTGGATAATGATTATATAATACTTAACTTTCTTTTTTGATCTCTTACGCATATCATTAAGAGTATCGCTACTTATTTATATAAGGGTAATTTTTATAAATGTTGACTATTTTTGATCACTTATATCTACCTTCTAGAGTATCTCTATAATTTTATATAAATTTTGTTTATATAAATACTAAAACTCTTCTTTTAAGACATTGTAAGTAACGCCATTGTCTCATTTATTTTCAAGACGTTGTGAGTGATACGACGATATCTAAAACCTTCTTAAGACATTATTAGGTGGTCTCTAAAACTTCTCATGGTTTTTCCATAACACCATTTTCAACGATATTGAAATTCGTCATACTTTCTCGATTCCATTGGTTATTTTACTAATCGACTACGAGTTTGGACACTCGCTTCGTAATTCTGTAACGCATACGTCATCATGTAACCCACCGCATCGAATCATGTCGATTATCCGGAATACGACTATTAACCTATTCCTTCGTAACGTGTCGTCTGGGAACGCCTACTTTGGGAACACGACTCTTTCTCCCTACTTTTTGTGATTCTGGAGAATCATTCCGCCAAGAAGACAACTGCTAAAGTTCATTAGCTATCAAATGATTTATAGGCCAACGTACGACTGACGTGCTCTTTCGCCTAGAACGGAACAAGATCCGAGATTAAGAGAGCGAATCACGCATAAAGACCCCCTAAACAAACTACGCTAATGAAGGTCACATCTTCCGACCGAGATATCATTTGGGAACAACACAACAAGCATCCCTACTCCGTAGTGAGAATCTCGACCATCATAGTTAATGATGACCTTTTATTTAAAACATTTTCTTTAAAAACTCTCAATGCATTGTTGCTTTGTGGTACGGATATATCCACTCCCTTAAATAATTAATTATTTATACAATTAAGTTCTCATATCTCATTTTAACAAACTTGATATACCATTTCCTTCATATGTGCTTGTTTTAGCCATTTGGCATTAACTCCCATTAAATAACCAACTGTTTGCACAATTAATTCACTTATCTCGTTTAACATCTTTGACATATTGTTTCTTTTAAATATGCCTATTAATACCCTCATTGCATCGGTTAACTTCACGAATGACTCTCTATAGTCTTTCATAATTCTTTACGTTAATTACTTTTGAACATCATTGTAATTTGATATTCTTGACATCTACTTCTAGTCTACCCTTATTATGTTCAATTGATTATTTGTTTACTTGATTATATGTATAAATGATCCCTCATTACTTCTTTGATTCGTAATTTGTTATACGGATCATTCTCTATATTCATTATTTTGATCATTAGTACATCTATACGGATGTTCTTCTTAAGTATGCTCTTAATTCGTTGACATGTTTGCATTTTACATACTCGTAATATCTTTTATTGTTTCTTCATGTACTCTTATCGATTTCCTTGCAATTTTATAAACATATTTTTATGATCTATTGTTTCTTTCGTTGCACTAATTGTTATCATCCAATTTTTTGTTCATAGAAATATTCAATCTTCCTTTTGGGATTCTTCATTCCTGAAATATCAAACTCATTATAACCTCTTGGTATTGGCATTCACTTTCTTTTAAACTTTATAATTCGATTGATTCCTCCATTCGCATTGATTATCGTCACAGATTCATTTTTCAACCCCGGTATATAATATACTTGATATATGTTTACTTGATCCTCGGTATGACTTATTAATTCTTTATTTTTGTCTGTCTTCTTATTAGTATAAATATTCAATCCTTTCATTAAGGATTTTCATAACAACTGATCCGTACCTACAAGCACAATTCAGACATTATATGAGATGACTATTAATTGCTCAATATTCATTTGCTAGCTTGCTTAATTGTTTTATTGAACTCTTCGAACACGTTTAGCGCTATACGAACTTAAACGGCCGCGGGAAACTCATAGGAATCCATTACACCTTTCACGTCTTGAACTTGAAGAAACGTTCATCAGATGAAAACCTTATCATTTCACTAGACGCATTTCGACTAGTCAGCAAGCTACACTTCATCAAGGATCCTGTAAATATCATAAACCATGAGGTCAAACAACTCAAGCAGAGCCGCATTCCCATTGTCAAAATTCGTTGGAATTCAGGACGAGAACCTGAATTCACGTGGGAGCGAGAAGACCAATTCAAGAGCAGGTATCATCTTCTCTTAACAAGTAAACCGACGGCGAATAAGGCGAATTGAGCACCGGGACGGCGCTCCCTTAAGGTAGGAAGGCTTGACATTTCGCATTTTCAAGGCCAATATTAAATTCATACTCTGCCTTTATTTTTTTATTTTTTTTACTTTTGAGTAAAAGTTCTCGTTTTACTTTTTACCCGATTTAGTGAATTTCTCGTTTCAAGCTACACGTGAACCGTGCCTAGGATTTTTATCCGTTTATGAATCCTATGAAGTTTAGTATTCCTATTATATACCTCGAGGTTTTATAATTCCTGATTTTAGTATTTTCCGCTTCGTTCCGCTTTTACATAAATTTTTGCTAAAACCTCGCGTTTTAACCTTAAACCTTACCTCTTTCTTATTTAACCTTCACCTTCACTTTAATTAAATCATACAAAAATTAAATCAAAAAAAATAATAATAACCATAAATAAATAACCCCCATAACCGGCCCCTAACACAAAAACCATAATCCATTTCCTTATTTTTGTCGACACAAACACACACATATTCTCTTTGTAACAAAAATAAATCTCATCTCCTCCTCCTCCATTATTGTTGTTGTCGTATGAAGCCACCACCACCACCATCTCATAAAAATAATCTCCTCATTATTTTCACTAAAACAACCTCCTTATACTCCTTGCAAAGTTTGGTGGATCGAATCAGAGTTTAGAGTATTTAATTGGTGATTTTATTAAAGATTTGATAGGGGTTTTGATTTATCAAGTGGATAATTGTATTTTGAAAGGTTAGGATCAAGTTGTGTTTGGTGTGGGGTGCTCTTTTGGATCGAAATCAGCCAACACCCAAAAGGGTGTGTTGGTGTTTGATTCACTAATTTTTATCCCAATCTTGTAAGTTTTGTTCTTTGATTCTTGATTTTTCTTCTTTGATTTAGCCATGAATTTTGGGTGTTGATTCTGAGAATAATTATATTTTTATGTTCTTAAGTGTGTGGGGTGATCAAGTGTGGCATTGTATAGAGTTTTTGTGGAATTAGAATGAGGTTTGGATTGATTTTGATGAGGTTTTAGGAATTGATTTTAGACTAGCAGGTTGTGGAGATGTTTTCGTAATTTTTCTGGTCATGAGACACCTGGTATTTTGATAGAAACATAGGTCTAGGTCTTAGGTACATGTGGTGAGTTGGATAGATTTTTATCTCCTCCGTATGAGGGAGTTATGGCCGATTTACTAAAACTAGTCGAATCAGACCCAGTGTTTGGAAATGGAGCTTAACTCCATGTTTTGTGCAAACTCTTTGAAAATAAATCATGTCACCTGTAGAGGACACTTATAGGTACCACCTCTAACTGTTCTCACTTTAATAGCATTCGTAGATTTCAAAATGTGTTCGTTTTCGTAAGCTACAAAAGTTTGTCACACTTGCTTTGGGACTGTTTTGAAAAGTTAGATAGATTAGTGAGTATAGAAAGATTTTTGATTGGGGAGTTATGGGCACATCAATGGTGACCTAGGTATATGTCTTAAAAACACATAGCCGTATGGATGGAGTGTTAACCATTTTGGATGGGTGAGTTATCGTCGATTTTCTAAAACTAGTCAAATCAAAGGTACTGTTGGAAATAAGGGTATAACTTTAGAATTTTTCACTAACTTTTTAAAATAAAAATGTGATACCTATGGAGGACATTTAGGGCTATCATCTCCCACTAACCTCACGTCAATAGCATTTTTAGATTTCATTTTATGTCCGTTTTGGTCTAGTGGTTAATTTTAGAAATAAATTTGCACATGTATTGAAGGGTAAAATGGTAATTTCACCCAGGTTCTAGAATTTATGGGTAGTGGGGGCTCATATTTTTGAAAAATAAATTCATAGGTCTTCCTGTACGCGAAAACCTCGTGCTTATATCTATTACAGATCTTGATTTATGCGCGTGTTAAGTTGGGTAAATTTTAGAATTTTGGGTAAATAAAAACTTTTGTTAGACGTAAAACTTATATGGACACTTTGAAAGTTTTGATTATGAAGTAAACTTAAGTATATCCTAAAATTCATATTAATTCAGATTAGGGGTTGTATTTTGAGTAACTTTGACCTTTAAATTTAGGACGCAATGCCATACTTGTTCCGATTAAAGAAAATGTCTTTTACAATTTTCCTTTTATTTCGTTTCCATTTGTGTGAGTATTAGTTGGTTATTTTTCTAAGTTGCGCCATTTATTTTAGGTCGCACTTAGGGGATTTGATTTACTTCATCTTCTATATTATTGATTTTGCCGTTTCGCATAAGGTGAGTTCATAGCCCATGCTTTTACAGTTTGCGTTCATAGCCCCTCTTTACTACCTAAATGTTTCCTTAAACTCCTTAAGGGAGATTACATGCTTGTTTTACATTTCAGACGCATTTACATTTTAAATAATACTTGGGTGTTTGGCAACATCAACTCTAAGAGAGAAAAATACCTGGGTGTTTGGCCGCACCAACTCTCGGAGAAAAATACTTGGATGTCTTGCAACACCAACTCCCTCTTATAACATATGTTAATGTTTGATCTCATTAGCTTAGTACAATAATACTTATTTTTGGACATAGTGATTGTGTCACTTGTCCACATTACTTGAATCTTGTGATCTACTAAACTGTTTGATTTCAATCACATTACTTGATTTACTCAATTATTGTTTACTTATTAAAACCTATGAATTCATTCAACAATTTTTTTGACTTTCTAGCATGTTTTATCTCAGGTTTCAGGTATTTTGCTCGGAGGGAAGCCGCACGAATAAGTATTTCGGAGACTCTACATTTTATACAATTGATAAAAATTCTTTTCAAAAAAAAACTATGTTGTAAAGAATTTCTATTATTACATTCGATAAAAAATTTATCTAAACATTTTGTCATGTCTAAACACTTGTGTTATTTTAAAACTGTTGGGACCTATTTGTAAACTCTGATGTTTTAATGTATCGAATGTGAAACATTTTGAAGTGTATTTTAAAACGTCTCATTTTGAGGTCATTTTCTGTGACTTGTACTTTGCGCCTTAAAGTCTCGCCCCCGGTTACCTATTTCACTGCTGTCTGATTTTGGGGGTGTGACACGACCAATATTGATCATGGGAAAGCCGGACAAGGCCTTACTGATGTTACTGCTTACAACCCAGCCGTGGAAGCCAATTATGTTTCTGCTTTGAATGCCCTCCGTGTAGTGGATTTCCCTCTTCTTGCTCAACTGGCCTCCCACAAAGATGCAAGCATGCTTGACATTATGGGTCTCCTTCGTTTGGAAGGTCCTACGGCTGAGACTCCAGAAGTTAAACAATTGCAACCCTCTCTTGAGCAACTTATGCTTCCTATTCACCGTCCGGGGGACCAAGTGGTTATTGGAAAGACTTCTTTGTCTTTTTCTCTGGACGTCGTGTTCAAAGGATCCGAGGAGATGCTGCGGCTCGTCGCCTGTCCCTTTCCGATGCTATGGTTCCTTTGATCGGGCCTTTGTCTGCTGAGAATTTGACTGGTGAAGCAAGTACTTCCAGAGTTTCGGCAACGGCTACGATCACTGCTTTGTCCACTACTTTCATTAGACCAACTTCGTCCCTCCAATATCAGTGGCTTATTATGAAGTTTTAGGTGCTGGACCGTCTACTGAAGTTCCTTCCTCCCCCAAGATTGTGTTTGAGAAGGAGGAGTTGGAGACTACGTTGGAGCATACTACGGCCCCTTAAGCCCGTAGCGTTTTTTGTTGTGATCCCACCTTTGCAACGCGGTCACATGTGACCCTTTTGTAGCGGTTGTTTGTACTTGAACAATTTAGATTACACTTTTGCATGACCGTTGTATAATACTTAACAATTTTTCTCTTGTTAATATTTTTGTTCTGCTATCTTTTAATATTGCGGTTATACGTTTGCAGTGATAGTCTTAGTTGAATATTTGTGGGTTATTCTCCCTGTATTGGGCTTGCAAATCTCTTATGTACATGAGTTAATTGTTAGGTTGCTCATCCTTGTATTATGCGGAATAATAACTTTAATCATGGGGTCGTGCCCCTTTGCGTGCGCGTCTTACCAATCAGATAATATGTAAATAACTTTGCAAAGTAAAGGAAAAGATAAAGTTTTAGATAAACTTGTGAAGGTAGCTAGGCTTCACATTTCATTCATTAATTTAAATAAAAGACATTACATGAGAAAAAAGAAATTCAAATACTGCCCCTTTCGCTGCCAAACTTGCGTGGGAAGGGTGCTTACATTTCATGCACGTAACATTTTTTAAGATTGCGAATATTCCAAGTCCGCATAAGGAACTTTCCATTGCGGTCCCTAAGCCTGTACGCTCAGTTGCCTAGTGCGTCTGTTACTTCGTACGGTCCTTCCCACTTAGGGCTAAGCTTCCCGCTATCTTTTGCATGGCTGACATCATTGTTCCAGTACACAAGGTCTCCTGGTTTGAAGCTTGTGTTACGGACTTTGGAGTTGTAATATTTTTACATCTTTGTCTTGCTTCTTGCTTCGCGGATTGCTGCTTGCTCTCTTATTTCTTCCAAAAGATCAAGATTAATTTCCAAAGCTTCATCATTCTGTACTATGTCTATTTCCGCTGTCCTCAAGGTAGGCATGCCAATTTTTGTTGGAATTACTGCTTCCGTTCGGTATGTTAATGAGAACGGCGTATCTCCATCGCTTGACTTGATCTTGGTTTTGTGTGCCCATAAGACATGTGGGATTTCTTCAATCCAATCCTTGCTCCTTTCATCCAGTCGTGCCTTTATTCCTTCTCCTAAGCTTTTGTTTGCTCTTTCCACCAAGCCATTGGCTTGTGGGTGCTTAATGGAGGCGAAGGTATCTATGAATGGGTTGTCCCTAAATTGCTTTTTGTTATCAGATATTATTTCCCCCAGTAGGCCAAACCTGCAAACTATGTTATCCCATACAAACTTTTTGATCTAATTACCCGTTATTGTTGCGATAAGTTTTGCTTCGATCCACTTTGTAAAATAGTCGATTGCTACTATTAGGAATTTGACCTTGCCAGGTCCTTTCGGGAAAGGTCCGGCTATGTCAATCTCCCATTTGTAAAATGCCTAGGGGACATAATGGGAGTCAGTTTTTGTTGCATGTTTCTTGGCATGGGGCGATGAATATGGCAATCTCGACATTCATGAATCATCTTTCTTGCATCTGCATGCATTGTTGGCCAGTAGTATCATGTCCGTATTGCCTTTGCTACTACAGATCTTGTTTCGCCATGCATACTGCAAGAACCCTCATGGATTTCTCTCAAAACATAATTTGCTTGTAATGGCCCAACGCACCGTAACCATGGTCTAAGATAGGATTTCTTGTATAGGACTCCATTGATTACAACGTACCATCTTGACTTGCATCGTATGGCCCTTGCCTTTTCTTTTTCCGAGGGAAGTGTTTCTTCTGTGAGGTATTCATAGATTGGAGTCATCCATGTGTCTCCTTCCTCCTCCACAACTGCTAACACTTCTGCTTCATTTATGGATTTTTCGTTGAGCTCTTCCACTAGGACCTGTTTAGTTAGGTGGGCGAAGCTGGTGGGCGCAATTTTTCTTAGAGCATCAGACTTTTTCTTTTCACTTCTAGGCACCTGTTTAATTGAGAATTTTTTAAAATTGCTGGAAAGTGCTTTCACTTTCTCTAGGTACTGCATCATACCAGGCTTTTTGGCTACGTAGGATTCGTTTACCTGATTAGCCACTAAACGGGAGTCCACATTTGTTTGGAGGATTTTTACACTCATTTGTTCTGCGATTCTTAGACCGACTATCAGAGCTTCGTCTTCGGCTTCGTTGTTTGTTGCATCAAACCTGAATCTCAGAGCATAAGTGAATTTTGTTCCTTCCGGACTCGTAAGTATCAGGCCAGCTCCGAAACCATCTACGCAGGATGATCCATCTGTGAATAGTGTCTATGGGTCCGGAAGTTCTTCCTCAACTTCAATGGTCGTGACCGGGGACTCGTCTTCCGGACGTTCCACTATGAAGTCTGCTAAGATTTGTCCTTTTACTAATGTTCTTGGCCTGTACTATATGTCATACTCCCCTAGCTCAATACTCCACTTCTGTAGTCTCTCTGTGATTTCTGGTTTAGACAGCACCTGCTTGATTGGCTAGTCCGTGATGACAATGATTGTATGTGCCTGGAATTATCTTTTTAGCCGTTTGCTTGCATGCACTAAAGCTAGTATCAAATTTTCCACTAGTGTATAATTTATTTCAGGACCTTGCATGGCATGACTAACAAAGTAGACTGGCATTTGTTTTGCCTCCCTTTCGGTCATTAATATTGCGCTTACGGCTTCTCGTGCGGCCGCAAGGTACACAATCAGTTCCTCTTTTTCCAAGGGTATGGTTAGCGTTGGCAGTTCTGCTATTAGTTTTTTCATTTGTTTGAATGCGGCTTCAGCTTCCGCAGTCCATTGGAAATCGCTTTTCTTCGTGTACTTCTTCAAAGTTTTTAAAAATGACAATGACGTTTCTGCTAACTTGGACATGAATCTTTTTCGGCTTGCTAACTTTCCATTCAGCTTTTGAACGTCTTTTAGACATTTTAGGGATGGAAGGCTTAAAACGGCTTCCACTTTGTTCGGGCATACTTTTATTCCTTTGGTGATTACCTTGTATCCTAAGAACATGCCTTCTTCCACCCCGAAGGTGCATTTTTTAGGGTTCAACTTCATGTTTATCTCTCTTAGAGTCTAGAATATTTCTTCGATATCCCTCATTATATCTTGTTCTGTACGGCTCTTGATCACCAAATCGTCAACATACACCTCCAAATTCCTACCGATTTGTTTCTGGAAAGCCTTATCCACCAAGCGTTGGTATGTTGCCCTGGCATTCTTCAATCCAAAACGCCTTTTCGAGTAGCAAAATATTCCTTGGCTAGTAATGAATGTTGTTTTATCTTCATCATCCTTTGCCATTTTGATTTGGTGGTAACCTTTGTATGCATCCAGGAAGCATTTAAAGGGATATCCGCAAAGGGACTGTACTTTCCAATCTATTTTTGGGAGTGGATACCTGTCCTTAGGACATGCCTTATTTGGGTCTTTAAAGTCCACACACATCCGCCAGCTGTTGTCGTGCTTTTTTACCATTACCAGGTTTGACAAGCATCTGTGGTAATGAACTTCCTTCATTATGCAAGCATCTACAAGTTTCCCTACTTCCTCTTGTATTGCCTTGTTCCTTTCTGGTGCTTGGCTTCTCTTCTTTTGCCTAACCGGGAGGCATCCTTCTCGGACGTTCAGGCAATGTTCCGCTAAGTATCGTGGAACCCCTATCATGTCCTCAGGTTTCCAAGCGAATATGTCCAGGTTGCGCCTGAGTAATTCGCATAATGCCATCCGTCCTTCCTCTATTATAGTGGAGCCTATTGTAATTGTTTGCTCTGGGTATTCCGGATGAATTGCCACTTTGATTCTTTCTTCCGCTGTCTGAATAACGTCGGAAGGCTGTGCTTCCGGTCCGATGACCATCGTGCATTCGAGTGGGATTATCCTGCTACTTCAAAGAGTGAGTATCCCTCCTGGGACTGAGAATTTTAGCATTCCGTGAGCTGTTGACGGAACTGCTTGAATTTTCCTCACCTCTGGCCTTCCAACGATCCCATTGTACGGAGATGGTGATCTTACCACCACGAAATTCATCCATGTGAAGGTTGAATTCTCCGCATCCCCTATTTTTTTCATGGCAGCAATATTTGTCCCATTGTCCATATAATTTCTCCACTGAAACCAATGAGGGTGCGGTAGCCGGAACCATTTGGTTCTTTACTTCCGGATGGAGCCTATTGAAGCAATGTTCGTACAGTATTTCTAAAGCCGATCCTCCATCCACATATATATGGTGCACAAAGTGGCCTCCTATCTCTGCCTTAATGATCATAGGGCCTTACGTTCCATCCTCATCCCCTAAGGGTAGGAACGAAATTTTGGATCGGGAGAGAAGCTTTGTGTGATCTTTTTCCTGGCCACCCTATGCCATGGATAGACCATCAAAATTGCCATAGCTTTGTCCTTTCCAGACGTTTCTCCTTTTTTTTGCCGCTTTTGTCTGGTCTTTGGAAACCGTAGAGGAGGGGGTGAATACGTTTCCATTAAAAACTTTAAGATCAATAATTACATCACTCTTCTACCGGCAGTCCCATATATATATGGGGGCTGCCTGATTTATGGGACCGCCTCCAAAAGAGGTTTTTGGACTAGATCTTTTGTATCAAATCGCCGATCAAGTTTGACGCAATATGAGAAGTGTCGATCATAGGTTTACAATAGCTAAAGCATATTCTAACAATATAACCACACTCACAATATTTAGCACAAAGAGCTACACAACTTTAACTAACAGGATATACACAACCATTCACACAATCATGAGTACAATGCAAGTATAAAAGTAAAGGAATAAATGTAAATAAATAAGTAAAGCGAAGGGTAAAAGAAAATGATAACCGACACGATGATTTATAGTGGTTTGGTCATGAATCTCCTCTTCGCCCTACTCCACTCCTCGAGTATCCAACTCGAGAGTTACTTCACTAATCAACAAGCTCCCTTTCGGCGGAGAAAACCTTATACTAAAGCTTACATTATTTTTCGACACTAAGCTAGATGTCGAGTTCTTCTTCAGGTACAACCAAACCCGTTATGTTTTATGGCCCAACATAACAAACCTTGTGTTTTATGGCCTAAACACATAAACCGTGTCGCTTACATTATTTTCCGACACTAAGCTAAATGTCGAGTCCTAATCTTAGCTAGAACCAATCTACCACTTCACCAATGTATTTTAAGGCCTAAAATACTAACCAACCCACAATAAACCCATCCAAATATATACATCATTTGGATCTACACACTACTAAAGATTGGAAGACATGGACTCGATCTATATGTAATAAATGTTACAAATGGACTAACTAGACTACATAACTTTGGATCTTGAAGATGACCGAAGTTCTTCTCTTGCACTTGAGGGAAGAAGGAAAGAGTAGAAGATTGAATCACATTTAAACAAGATTAAACAAGTTAAATGATCAAAGATTTAGAGAGATTTAGTGAGATCTAGAGAGAGAAAGAACTAAGAGAAATTTGTACAAAAGGGTTGTGAAAATTGTTGGAGGTGACCCACTGTTGGGAATTACGTTTTCCTAACTTAGTACCGACAGTACAAACAGTTAGTACTGATAGTTATAGTTAGTACTGACAGTACAAAATGTTAAGTACTGATCAGTTAGTTAGTACCGATAGTAGAAAATAGTTAGTACCGTTTAAGAGATATGTATGAGATATTTTAGGAAAATATATGTACGCGTTTTATAAGCCTGTTAAGGTTTATCCTTGGTCTATGTTAGCCTTAAAATATGGTGACATACATGGAATTACAGTAGTTTATTTATAGCATGACACGTAGGGACTAATAATGACAAGCTACGATAGTTATGTGTCACTAGGACTATAAATACTCCCTCTATACTTCCATGGAGGGGGAGAAGTTCACTTTTGTAAAAGTGAGTGTGTGTGTCTTCCTTATGTCTCTCTAAAGCACACACACAACCCTTCTCTCTCATCACTCTTCCTTTTTTCTTTTTCTCTTTTCTCTCTATCTCTTTCTCTTTTCTCTTAATAAAATGGCTCGATTTCTATTTCACTTAATCCGACCTCCGGATCTTGTTAATGTGGTGAATCTATTCTAACAGTCTATAAAAGGATCCCTCTTGGCATAGTTAGACACACGATCTCAAGACATCTCATAGCAAAATCATATCTCAATAGTTAGTAATCTGTAATCATTCAAAGCAGATTAATAGAAGTTATTATTTAGTTTTTCATTGTTTTTCTTAGTACTTGTGTTAAGATTCCGCATTAACACATAATATTCATAATTAGGGTTTCTACATAGTCAACTGTATTTATACATCTTGGCTATCATCCTTAATAGGCTACAGAGATCTATTCTACAAGGGACTCACAAGTGGTATCAAAGCTTGTGAGAAACTATGAATAAGAAGAACAATCAAATCCAGTTATAAACCCTCATCCTTCAGAACTAAACATGTCTGCATCACAAGATGAAATTCCACCACCACCACCACCTCCACCATCATCACCACAATCTTCAGTCCAAAGAGATCCTCTATTTGATGAGATTCCTATAGATACAGTTGATCATATGGAAACAGAGAATGCTCAGGATGTGGGGAGGACAAGAGAAATAGTGGATGAAGACAAGGAGATTGATGAAAATATACTTAGTACTGAAGATGGACTTAGTACTGACAAGGAGAAGGTTAGTACTGACAAGGAGAAAGTTAGTACTGACAGGCAAATTGAAGGTACCGATGAGCAAATTGAAAGTACTGATGAGCAAAGAAAAGGTACTGAAGATCATACAGAAGAAGGAAACACTACTCAAGTCACTCAAACACCTACTTCTACAATATTTGGAGATGATGAAACAATAGCTAAGGTTCTTCTCAACATGAGTCAAGCCAAAGCAGTTTCTAGAGAAAAGGAGAAAGGTGTAGAGTTGAAGGATATTGAAGAAACTGACAGACCTAGACCTACCTCTACAAGATCACTTCTGACATTAAAGCCTCTTCCAAAAATTGATCCAAAAGACAAAGGAAAGAAGAAAATTGAAGAGGAGGATGAATCTGAAAGTGAATCTGATGATATTCCTGAAGCTGAGAAGAAGTTTAAACAGCTTGAAAGTGATGAAGAGATGGCTAGGAAAATACAAGAAGAGTGGGAAGGTGAAGAAGAAAGAAACAGAATAGCTGAAGAAAAAGCTACCAATGAAGCTCTCATAAGAAACTTTGATGATATAAAGGCAAGGATTGAGGCAGATAGACTTCTTGCTGAGAAGCTTCAAGAACAAGAAAGAGAGCAATTTACAATAGAAGAAAGAGCAAAGTTCCTTCATGACACAATTGCTGCTCAAAGAAAATTCCTTGCTCAACAAAGATCAGAAGCTATCAGGAACAGACCACCAACCAAGAATCAACTGAGAAATCAAATGATGACCTACTTGAAGCATGTAGGAAACTTCAAGCATGCTGAATTGAAAATCAAGAAGTTTGAGGAAGTACAAGCTCTGTATGAAAAGATAAAGAGGTCAGATGAAGATTTCATTTCTATTGGGTCTGCTGAAGATGAAAGATTGATCAAAAGGATGAATGAAAAAGGAATTGATTCCTCTAAGGATGAAGTGATCAAGGAGGAAAGTAAAGAAGAAGTCAAGAAGGAGAGTAAAGCAGAAGTTCAGGAGGAGAGTAAAGAAGAAGAAAGTAAGAGAAAGAGAAAACTTGGTACTAGGAAAAAGATGAAGTCAAGGAAAAGAAGATTCATTCAAAACACTTCTGAAGATGATAGTGAGAAAGAGAATGATGAGCTGAGATTACATCTAACAATAGCTCCGGATGAGGAAAAAGAAGTGGATTATGAAATACTTGACAGGAAATATCCTATCAAAGAATGGAAAACAGAGTGTCTTGGAATTAAACCACAGGATGATAAAGCTGAACACTTAGAGGAGATAAATCAAAATGTGGTGATTAGAGGCAATGGACAAAAGAGATATTTTAGTACTTTGATGAGGGTGTTATCCATATTTGATAGAGAAGATTTGAATGCTGTGTATCAACTGGTAATGGACAGATATCAAGGTGAGATACCTGAAGGTTTTGACAGAGTACTTTGGGGAGATTTGATGGTTATGTTCAATCCAGATGATGAAGATGAGTTTTGGAATTCACAGCAGGATTGGAATATAGTGAGTTGGAAGCTACATGGTTCTTCAGGGGTACATACTTTAGTGACTGAGGCAGGATTAGTCATTCATATGCTTGTAGAGAAGAAGTATCCTTTGAGAAAGAAAGTACTGTTGCAAATGTTGAAATTAAAGTTGGAGTCTGAAGAAGACAGTACTATGGCATTAGAGTTGATCAGGTTTATCAAGAAGCTACTTGCAGAGTTAGAACCTGAAGAATGAGGTTAATGGAATTGAGAAGGGTTTGAGTGTTGGCTAACCACCACACAACAAATGGTCATCAGTTCACCATGCTTAATAGGCATAAGAACTGGCTAGTCCATAAGCAAACGGCTTGTGGTAAAGACTTCTCAAATCCGTTTATGGTTGACAATTTACCAAAAATTGTAGGGTTCTCAACTCACCTTGCTTCATGGTTAAGAGTTGGCTAGTCCATGATCAAACAGTTCATGGTAAAGACTAATCAAATCTGTTGATAGCTGATAGTTTGCTAAAAACTATATGGTTTATCAATGCACCATGTTATTGCAATGAAGCATTGGCTAGTCCAAAAGCAAACGGTATTTGGTAAAGACAAATCAATTCCGTTGATGGTTGACAGTTTACCAAAAACTATATGGTAATTAACTCACCATGTTTTTAAAATGAAGAGTTAACTATCCCAGAGCAAACGGCTACTGGTAAAGGAACATCAAATCCGTTTATGGCTGGTAGTTTGCCAAAAACTACAAAGCCAACTTAGTTGGATTGTTGCTGAAAAGATGTTGCTGTGTTGCTGAGAAGACAAAGTTGCTGCTGAAGAAGGATAGAGTTGAAAGATCAAGGAATGTTGAAAGTGTTTGGATACATCCTCTATGCGTTAAAGAAGTTAAAGAAACATGAAGTTAAAAGAGTTCAACATTCATGTTTAAGGGAGGATTGTTGGGAATTACGTTTTCCTAACTTAGTACCGACAGTACAAATAGTTAGTACTGATAGTTATAGTTAGTACTGACAGTACAAAATGTTAAGTACTGATCAGTTAGTTAGTACCGATAGTAGAAAATAGTTAGTACCGTTTAAGAGATATGTATGAGATATTTTAGGAAAAGATATGTACGCGTTTTGTAAGCCTGTTAGGGTTTATCCTTGGTCTATAAAAGGATCCCTCTTGGCATAGTTAGACACACGATCTCAAGATATCTCATAGCAAAATCATATCTCAATAGTTAGTAATCTGTAATCATTCAAAGCAGATTAATAGAAGTTATTATTTAGTTCTTCATTGTTTTTCTTAGTACTTGTGTTAAGATTCCGCATTAACACATAGTATTCATAATCAGGGTTTCTACATAGTCAACTGTATTTATATATCTTGGCTATCATCCTTAATAGGCTGCAGAGATCTATTCTATAAGGGACTCACAAGTGGTATCAGAGCCTGTGAGAAACTCTGAATAAGAAGAACAATCAAATCCAGTTATAAACCCTCATCCTCCAAAACTAAACATGTCTGCATCACAAGATGAAATTCCACCACCACCACCACCTCCACCATCATCACCACAGACACCAACCCAACAAACTCCTCATACAGTATCAACCATCAAGTTGCCTATTCTCAAAAAGGGAGAATATGATATATGGGCTATGAAGATGGAACACTATTTGGCTCATACAGACTATCCAATCTGGGAGGTTATACAGAATGGGAATGGTCCTGTATCAATTACTACAGATACACAAGGACAAATTAAGGTCTTGCCTCCCAGAACTGCAGAAGAAATTGTAGCAAGAGAAAGGGAGAGAAAAGCAAGGACCACCTTGCTTATGGCTCTACCAGAAGATCATCTTGCTAAATTCCATAAGATGACTGATGCAAAAGAGATGTGGGATGCCATCAAATCTCGATTTGGTGGAAATGACGAGTCCAAGAAGATGCAGAAGTATATCTTGAAGCAACAGTTTGAAGGATTTTCTGTATCCAACTCAGAAGGGCTTCACAAATGCTATGACAGGTCCAAAGCCTTCCTATGTCAGTTATAAATCTAAAGGAGCAGGTGTTTTCACTGGAGGTGATGCAAATCAAAAATTCCTAAGATCTTTACCTTCTGCCTGGTCATAAGTTTCCTTAATTTAATGAGGATCAAACACAGGAGTGGACAGTCTAAGTTTTAATGATTTGTACAATAATCTAAGAGTCTTTGAGAGTGATATAAAAGGCTCTACTACATCATCCTCTAGCCCGCAAAATGTAGCTTTTGTCTCTGAGAACACTAGCAGTACTAATGAAGTTAGTACCACTTATAGTGTTCCCAATCCTTCTGGTCAAAACTCAAAGTATGAACAAATTTCATCATACTCATTACTTGCTATCAATCAGTGGCCCTTTTCTTCATTTTCTTTTTTCTTTTTAACTGGGATCATGAGGACTTGGAACAGATTGATGAATATGACCTTGAAGAAATGGACTTGAAAAAAAAGGGTGGGGGGGGCAAAAAAGTGGCCATGATCTCAATGTGAATGAAAAAGTTTTACAAGAAGACTGGTAGAAAGCTACAATTTGATGCAAAAGAACCAGTTAGCTTTGATAAAACCAAAGTGGAATGCTACAATTGCCATAAAACAGGGCATTTTGCTAGAGAGTGTAGAATCAAGGGAACTCAAGATAACAGGAGGAGGGATGCATGGAATTCTGGAAACAAAGATGGGAGCAGAACTGGACAGAAGGAGGATTCTAAAGCATTGATTTTGTGACAACTTGATGGAGAAAGGTGTGGATCGTACAAATCATTCAGATGATGAGATTATGCTTTGATGGCTTGCAACAGCTCAGACTCAGACACAGAGGTAATTTCTTGTTCAACTAAGTGTAAAGAGTCTTATGCTAATCTTAAAAAACTGTATGATGCTTAGAGAGAACAACTTAGTGATGCAAGCATAGAAATAAAAGCATATTCTCAAGGTCTTAAGAAAGTTGAAGCACAGTTAGTTGCTCATCAACAAAGGGCACTTTGGTATGACCAAAAGATAAAATTTATGAAGATAGATTTAGATGATAAAATAGATGTTCTCACATACCATAAGAAATTATTAGCAGAAGCTCAAAAGGAAAAAGAAGATTTAAAGGCTAAAGTAGACAAATGGCATAACTTTTCTAAGAATCTTAGTAAACTGCTAAATACCCAAATGAGTGCTAATGATAAGTTTGGGCTTGGGTATGGGGATCACAGATATGCTGGTATTTTGAGCTATGAAAATGAAGTGTTGCAGAGTGTTTTTATGAATAAAGAGAGTGAGTTAGAAAAACAACCTCTGTATGATAGGTTTGTTAAAGCAGATGGAATGCATGTTGTACCCCCACCCATGACAGGAAATTATATGCCATCTGGACCTGAGATTGAAGTAGATTACTCACAATTTACATATGGTCCAAAACAGACTCAACCTAGTGAATCTTCTTCCCAAACAAGTGAATTTGATACCTGTGAATCTAACATTAGTACAGAACCCTCTGAATTAGTGTCTGAACCAGTTGTCAATGAATCTAATATAGAATGTCAACCTAAGGTCTGGTCTGATGCTCCTATCATTGAGGAGTATGAATCAGATAGTGAAGATGAGTATGTGTCTACACCAAGAAAAGAATAAGAAACACCTAGTTTTGTTAATCAGCAAGTAAAAACTCCTAGGGAATCTATCAAGAATCAGTTCACACATAGTCAAAAACCTAAAGTTGATAAGACAGAGTTGGGGTATGGGTTTACTGTAAGAGTATGTTTTGTATGTGGTAGTCATAATCATTTATTCAGAGATTGTAATTTCCATGAGAAGAGGATGGCAAGAAAAGCTAAGTTAAATAATGGGTGGAACAATGTGCAAAGAGTGAATAAACAAAACCAATTTGTTCCTTCAGCAGTACTAACTAGAACTGGTAAAATTCCAGTTAGTACTGCTAGAGCTAGCGCTACAAACCATTTTAGTACTGCTAGGCAAAGTTTTAACAGACAGACAGTACTAACTAGTACTGCCATGAAAGTTAATACTGTTAAGCCCATTGTGAATAGAGTTAGACCAGCAAATGTTTTTCACAAAACTCATTCACCATCTTCAAGGCCTTTCAAAAAGACAACAGTACTTAGAACAGATTTTTCAAAACAAAAAGTTAATACTGCTAAGGTAAATGCAGTTAGTACTGTTGGGGGAAAAAGGGAAACTGCTGTTAAGCCCTCAGCAGGTTGTAATTGGAGACCACAAAGATACCATGGTGGATCCAAATACAATAGTGGATCCAGTCTTGGAAAATGTTACACTTTCAAAGATCCACTAGGCAGACTCAAGCCCAAACAGGCTTGGGTCCCTAAGAGAATCTAATCTCTTTCTTTTAATGTGCAGGATTATCCACATAGAGCTCTAAAGAATAAAGGAATTGTTGATAGTGGATGTTCCAGGCACATGACTGGGAACAAGGCCTACCTTGCTGAATTTCAAGACTTTAATGGTGGCCCTGTTGCTTTTGGAGGTAGTAGAGGTTATATAACTGGTAAAGGTAAAATAAAAACTGGAAAGTTAGATTTTGAGGATGTGTGCTTTGTGAAAGAACTTCAGCATTTCAATCTCTTTTCTGTGTCACAAATGTGTGACAAAAAGAACAAGGTTCTGTTTACTGACTCTGAATGTCTTGTTTTGTCTTCTGAGTTTAAGTTACCTGATGAAAATCAAGTATTACTTAAAATCCCCAGACAAAACAATATGTACAGTTTCAATTTAGAGAACATTGTTCCTTCAGGAGGATTGGCTTGTTTAATTGCAAAGGCTACAACTGATGAATCTAACAAATGGCATAGGAGGTTGGGTCATGTTAATTTCAAAAACCTAAACAAACTTGTGAAGGGAAACCTTGTCAGAGGTCTACCTTCAAAGATTTTTCAAAATGACCACACTTGTGTTGCTTGTCAGAAAGGAAAGCAACACAAGGCCTCCTGTAAGGCCAAATCAGTAAGCTCTATTAACCACACTTTACAACTTCTTCATATGGATTTGTTTGGACCTACATCTGTCAGGAGCTTAAACCATAAGACCTATTGTCTAGTTATCACTGATGATTTTAGCAGATTTAGTTGGGTATTTTTCTTAAGAACTAAGGATGAAACTAGTGCAATCCTTAAGGACTTTATAAGACAGATAGAGAACCAATTGAATCAAAAAGTTAAAACTATTCGATGTGATAATGGTACAGAATTTAAGAACAATGATGTTATTGAATTCTGTGGGTCAAAAGGGATCAAGAGGGAATACAGTAATCTCAGTGAGCTCAGACGGATCAACCAGAAACCACTCAATGCTTATGATTATTCTTTTTCCTCAATAATCATATCATGATCTGTATGGTATCATATGCCCCCTAAAATATTTGTAAAGAGCGTGTAACTTTTCCAATCAAGAATTATAGCATAAACTGAACCTCCAAAATAAACCTTACACATCCTCATTGTTCAAGACCCAAGGGCGTCTGTGGACCTATAATACTAGCAGAAGAAACCGTAAGCAGACCAGCAGGAACCACAAAGACTACCAGCAGGAACTACCAGCAGGAACCATGAACTACCAGCAGGAACCATGAACTACCAGCAGGAACCATAAGCTTACCAGTAGGAATTCAGATAAGCTTAGCAGTAGGAACATCCAAACCTCTATAATCGTTCAAATACATTACGAACCCAAAAGATGTATAAGGGTTATTGTTGATCTGCTTGTGTACCTGCTGTAAACCAATCCATATGCTTCGAGGTTAGGGTTTGAGAAGAAACCCTGCTGCCTTCACTTCTGCCTGACTGCTGCCATCTTTAAACGAATTAGGGTTTCCTTAAGAACCCTAATTGGCAAATATGCCTAAAACAAAATAAAATTATACACGAAAACCTTATTAACCCTAGATCAAGAGCCACGAGGCTCTGATACCAATTGTGGAATCCTATAATGACTTCATAGATCGTTATTAGGACTCATCTAGGGTATGATAACAATGATTGTAACACGCAGCGGAATATAAAGAACACAATCATGTTACTAATAAGGTTTTCTTTATTCAAACATGATAAAGAAACTAATACTGACTCACAATCAACTACACACGCTCTATGTGGTTTCTAACTCTCATTGGAGAAGTTCTAATATGAATGGGATACCTGTAACCTAGAAGTCCTACCCTCCTTTTTATAATAGAGGAGAAGGTTAAAAGAACCCTAGCTACTTACAAAGTACCCTAACTATTACATAATGGGTCCTTATTGTTTCAAAAGAAAACATAATACAATTAGGAAACTAATTAATTAACATTAATCATCACATTAATGTTTGACTAATCTATATCTTCAACATTAATGTTGATTTTGTAACGTCTCAATCAACATTAATCTTGATCTTGTTTCCTTCTTTAGCATATCTTGTTTCCTTTTGTTTCTTCTTTCTTCATTTCTGTTTATGGGTTTTGTAATCATCAAATATGTAATTCCTAACAGATACTTTACTTCCATTTTCATCCGAAAATGAAGTCAAAGTTTTCAATCACGGTGTTCTTGCTTATAAGGATAAATCTCCTCCTTCTTCATCACATCGGGGCTTTAAAGATTCCAAGCTTTTTTATCAGAAAAGCCCGATGTTGATTCATGAAGAGAACACTCCTAATTTGGGTGTTCGTCATCCCCATTTCTATCCCCTTGACAAAGCTCAAGTATGGGGGATCGGGTCAAGCTAAGTGACCTTAAACAAGCACTTCGTGGGTGGCAACCTATGCTTATCCATTTTATCTTCTTTCTATTTGCTAATAAGTGTGTTGTTGTGATGAGGCTCGCCTCTACCTTTCCCGTGTTTTGTGTTTTGTGGTTTATTGTCCAGGATTTCTCAGATTGTAAAGTCTTTCGTGCTCGCGGTTTTGTCCTTCATTCACTCGAGTTTCACATCCTTAGCTTCATTTTGGGAATCCAATATCCAAATCTTATCGACTAACGTCTATCTTTAAGTATACTTAATAGACGGCTTAGGATTTACATAGAAACCCTTCTTAAAACATTGAGGACAATGTTTTGTTATAGTATGGGGGGAATCTTTGATTTGATTGTGTCTGCAGCCGTTGTTTTCATGTAATCCCGTTTTTACCACCAAAATACCAAAAAATGAAAAAAATTTAAAAATTTTCAAAAACAAAATAAGTGTTTTGTCACAATTTTGACTTTCCTGCTTGGTAGAATAAGAATAAATTTCGACTCGATCGAGCGTGTTGAGCTCTAGCTTGTTCCTTAACTTTTAGACTAAGCATTCGCGGATCTTTTTATTAAAGATTTTAAATTTGCGAAGAACGAGAAATGATAGAGTTAATTATGAGTTAGATGCTAAACAAGGATTAGTTGGAAATCTTAAGAGCTCATAAGTGTAATTTGTGGCTTTTTCTCCAATAAGCTCTTAACCGGACTAATAATACGTGCTATTTTTGAAAATTAAACTTAAATCAACAATTTTTGAAGTATAGTCGATATCAATAATTTTAGTTCAAATTTATACTTAAATTTTCTAAAAAGAATAAATTTTCTAAAAACAAAATTTCTCTATATTGTGGCATAGGAACGCATATCTAAGAAAAGGACAAAAACAAGCCAAAACAGACAAAACACAGCACCGTAATTGGACAAGAGACGTGAGAAGGTCAAAAAGAAAAGGTCAAAAAGTCAACCCTAGACAAAGTCAAAGATGAACCGTAAATGAAGAAAGACTTAATGGGCCCAGCCCGTAACCCATTTAATGGCCGGTCAGCCCATTATAGTATATTAAATGAAGATTAAAATGGAAAAATAAACCAATTAAAGGCCCAAGAGTCCCTATAAAGACCCCTTTTATTAATACCCGGACCCAATCCTAAGACCCAAAACTATAACCTAAAGAGCCACTTAAAAACGACGTTATCCTATTAACCCTTATAAACCTTTACGCCGTTAGTCCTTTAAGGACTAACGATGCAAACAAACAACAAGAAATCAAGGCAGAACGTTGCCACGTTTCAAACCATAACACCAATCCCTTCTCCCTCTGCCCAATACTGCGTTCATCATCCTCTCATCCCCCACCTCTGTCCCCCAGGCCCTGGGGGGGGGGGGGGGGGGGGGGCCAGCGCCCCTGCAACATATGGCCAAAAATGTCTCTCTCCTATATCCCCACCTTCACAAAAACACACAATGACACCTTGGCAAGGCAATCGTCATACAACCACGCTAATTCTCACAGGGAAGAACAATGACAAATATCAAGGGTTTCAAGATCAATGGACTTGGGCACCACTCAAATTCAATGGCCAAGATGAAAGACTTGAAGCACTCACACATGAAGCACAGCTGCCTTATGTCTCACACAAGAAACACACATCCTAGAACCTTCTTAGTCTTTATATAAATAGGACTTTGTAAGCCCTTAGAGGCATGTAGTTTTACCTAGTTTTTAATATTCAGCTTATTTTTAAGTCATTTTGATTATTGTCTTTTATTTTCCAAGCCTTGTAACTTGTTCTTAGTATTAATGAAAGTTTGAAGTTTTTAAGTAAAATTTTGTATTCCTGTTTTTCTTATTGGTAAAAGTCTCTCATAAGTTGTTTTAAGCTCTTATAAAAGCATATAAGCAACCTGTTTTAATTTAAATATAAAGTACTTAAGAAAATTTTACAAAAACCAAAAAACAAAATCCACCCTCAAATACCACAGCTTATTTGGAAGATAAGCCAGAAATAGAAGGGCTTATGGACACTACTAGCTTGTCTTTTGACAAGCTAGAGCTTGTAGATTAGCTTATTTATAAGCTTGTCTGCCTTGTTTAAGCAAGGGCTTTGTAAGTTCCATTTTCTTTCATTTTTAAGCTTTTACTGTAGCATTGCTTATTAGTGCTTATTTACTGTTTGTGTGTACTTATTGTTGCTTATTTATGTTATTGGATGCTTATGTATGCCAGCTTGTAGCTTAGATTTCATTTGTTCTAGTTTTCATTAAAATCTGTCCATTTGGCTTATAAATTAGCATAATTTGTGTTAGCTTGTTTGAGTGCTTAACTCTTGTTAAAAGTTTCTTATTAGTCTCATTATAAGTTGTTAATCATCTGGTATCATAAGTTTGTGGGTTAAATTTAAGTTTATTAAGTTTAAAAATTGCTAAAAAAGGTTTAAAGGGGTGTTTGGTTTGTCTGTTATTGCAAGTCAAAGTGGGTCAAACTGGTTGAATACCCTTGGGTCACTTTTGTTAAACTTTAAATCTTCATTTTAACTAGTTAGTTTGCATTTTTAGTTTAAAAATCTCATAATCCATCTTTTTCATAAGTGTTGTTGAATCTGTGAGAATTGTGGCTGTGAATCATGTTCTTGTTGTTTGATCTTGGCATATTTGTGTTAGTGTAGTGTTTTGTGTTTGTGCAAGTGTTAAAAGCAAGTTAGAAACATAGTCATTAAGCCTGCAAGTTAGTGTTTTAGTGTTCACCAAAATCTGTCAAGTTTGGTTAAGTGTGTTTTAAAAGAACAAATAGCTTTTTCAATTTCTTTTTGTGGCTTACTCTTAATTTCAAAATGGTTTCTGATTGTTGCTATAAGCTCTTTGAGGTCCAATCTTGATCTGTTTCATAGTTTTAAAGCCATAAGGTTCTGTTTGTGAGCTTATTTTTAAGCTCAAAAGTAGGATTTTAGAAAAGTTATAAAAATTTTCTAAGTGTCAAATCTGTGTGAACAAGCTTTTTCTTAAGCCTTTTTCAGGACTTATTTGTGTTTCAAAATCCTTTCTGATTGTTGATTTAAGTAGCTTATAGGTCAAGCTTTAAGGGCATATAAGCCACTTAGCCATAAGGATCCACTAACTAGCTTAAAATTAAGCTAGAAAGTGCCTTCTTGGCTGTTTGGCTAAATTTCTTGGCCAAAGAGCTTATCTGCTTATTTAAGCTTATTTGCTTTTTGTTTTTGCTTAATTTAGGTTTAGATCTGCTTATTAGGTTAGTTTTAATCAATCTTAGCTTATTTAGTTTTGGTTAAAGCTTATTTGAGCTTATTTGCATTTTAGTTCAAAAATTTTAAGTGTTAAAGCTTTTTTTTAGTGAATCTGTCTAATTTAGCTTAGTGTAGCTTATCCTCTTTGCTTATTTTTGCTTGTTTGTGCTCATTAGGTTTAGTAGTTTAACTGTCCTGGCTTATTTGTGTCTTTTAATGCTTATTGAGTTTGTAAAATGCTAAAAAGTTAAGCCATTTAGACTTAAAGTAAAAATAGGAAATCTGTCAAGCTTTTGAGCTTATTTCTGAGCTTATTTGTAAGTTTTAAAAATTTTGTCTTCATTAAAGTTTGTTGTTTACAGCTTATTTATAAGCTGTGTAAAAAAGATTAAAAAAAGCAAAAAGGGGAAGGTGGAAGTCCAAGGTGAGCAGGGCTCGAACCCTGGACCTCAACACCCTCAACCCTTATAACACACACACTCTACCGCTGCGCCCTTGGGACTTTTTCGTTATAGTCCCAAGTGGTTTGGTATTTAAGGGCATTTTAGCCTTTAAGCCATTCAGCCCTTTTGGGCTTATTTACGGCTTATTTATAAGCTGTTTGTCCAAGCTTTTATTTTTCTTGCAATCTTCATGACTTAAAGTATTTTCTTGCATTTTTTCAGAATTTTCCAATATCGTTTAGTATTTTTTATATTTAATTTTTGTTAAAATCGTTTTTAATTCATAAAAAATTATAAAAAAGTCAAAAAAATCTAATTCTTTTTTAGGAAATTTTCTTTTATCATTTAGGACCTAGAAAAATTAGATTTGCTTTTGTAGGGGTAAAATTTTAGAATTTGAATTTTTAAAGAACGGGATTTGAATCTCGTTCTCATTTTTCGTGTTTTTAAGCTTAAATCACTTTCGTTTTTGGTCTAGTTTTCTTTGTTCTTACATTTTAGTCACTTAGGGTTAATTAAAAGTTAAAAATTTATTTTAGGATTAAAATTTGATAAATTAGGTTTTAAGTCGCGTTCGTTTTTAATTTCCGTTAACGTTTTTCGTTTAAGTCTTTAATTGCTTTACTTGTTTACTTGCATTTACATGTTTTTACGTTTTGTTTAGTAGGAATAGAAAACCAAATCCTAATCTTTGATCATTCAAGCATTGTCCACAAACCAAACTCGATTTTCAAATTCACGCCTCGACGGGAAACGACCCGAGAGATTTTAGATTTTACTTTGGTCAAAAGTAATTTCGTTGAATCTTTTAGAATACGTATACTACTATTTGATATATAATTACCCCTAAAAAGGCAATTATCAGAGGCGCATGAGTTGGAGGCAGTTTATTTTAGCGTTGGGATTACACACTGATGAGGAGATGTAGACAGCTAGATTCGGTGCTTACTAGGCCGATAGTACGAGGCAGATCATCGACAAAGGGGATCTGAGGGATTATTAGATAGGGATCTCGTATGCTGGAGATTTCCTTGGTACAACCCCGTCTTACACTACGATTCGGGATCCTAGTCTTAGGTTGTGCCACAGGTTGATTGCTTGTAGTATTGCTGGGAGGAGTCAGGCACCTGAGAAGGTGATCGTGACTGATTTATTTTACTTGAGGGGGATGGACGTTGGTTCAGTCAACGTCCCTTATTTATTGGCTAGGTACTTGAGGTTGTTTGCCGCTGGGAGGAAGAGCGGGGCTCATATTTCTGGTGGGCAGTTTGTAGCTTGATTGGCTGAGCATTTTGGACTCTTGACTGTAGAGATACTTAGAGGATTGACAATTATTGCCCCTGAGCTCCCGGTTATTGATATGGCTGAGCTGGTGAAATTACAGATCTGTAGGAAGATTGATGATACATGGGCTTGGGTAGCCCTGGGACCAGAGAGGCAGCCTGATGCTACGGCTGGTACCCCTGAAGTAGCTCAGGATGCCCTAGTTATTGATGAGGGTGGTCAGGCTGATCCGACACCCGAGCAGGCACCTCAGCAGCCACCACCACCACCAGCTGTTGCTAGGACCATGCCTCAGAGGATGGCCAGACCTGAGGAGGATGTGCAAGGACTGCGTAGAGATATCGGGAGTTTACGTGGACTTGTAGAGAGATCAATGGCTGATCAGGGAAGATTCTCTACATGGATGATTTCGTGTATGGCACAACTGATGGAGGCCAGTGGGCAGACGTACTAGGCATTCGATGGCACTTTTTGAGGGAGCTCACCTAGGGCATTCCATAGACGCGTGAGACGCAGGACTGATGGTGCTAGCACCTCTATAGCACATCAGGACCCACAACAGCCTGACCCATGATCCCTTATCCTTATCTTTTGTTTACATCTATCTGTACATTTATTATTATCCATATCCTGATGTATCTAACAATTAAACAGGTTCTCGTATTCTTTTGTCTATATATCATGGTATGACATTTTGATAGAATCAAGCCTGGCAGTAAGTTTAGCACCATAGTTCATGAATATGTTGCGGAATCAAGCAAGGTATTCACACCATAATGCAGAATGGAGAAGAGAGAGATGGAATGGTGAAGAGAAGCTTAAGGAAAGTCTAACTTAAAGACTTTGCTGTAAACAAAAGTGCTTCCCAGGAGACAACCCAGAATGTTATTTATTTTTATCGAGTCTATCTTCCCAGATATCAATACGGCGTATCTGTTCCATACCATACGGAGTATTGATTGTCTGGACGTTATCAATCTTTACTTTTTTATGAACTTTAAAAACATTATTGTCAGTTCTGTCAATACGGCGTATTCATGCACATGATACGGCGTATTCACCAAAACTGACCCGTATTTAGTTTAGTTTAGTTTTAATTAACCATAGGTATCAAAATAGGAATGCACATGTTTTTTTTATATTTCATACAGGACCTTGGAAGCAAAGAAATATCGACGAATATTGGTAGAGAATTTACAAATCTAGAAGATCTTGAAGTGTTGGAGTCTTGAAATTTCAAGGCGGCTGTTCAACACAATCTTGCTAATAAATTCAACATGGAGAATCTACCGAGCAAATATCAGGGGAGTTTCTCATTCTAATTCTTTTTAATTCTCGTATTTAATGTTTTATCTATACAATGAGGACGTTGTATAATTCAAATGGGGGGATGGAATTAGAATGTTTACTTGTCCTAATTTTCACACTTAAATGCTTAAATTATGCTAAAATTTAAAAAAATTTCAAGCATACGTTTGTGAAATTACTTGATACATAACCTGCACACAATAACCCTTGTTAAATATTATGAGGATTTAGCCTTATTCGTTTCCAAATGTTTACCCAAATTTCCACAAAATATGAGTGTGTCGGTGATGTAGTAGACTTTAGAAGTTGGCTTGGTATATCTATTCGAGACCGCAGTGATAAGTACTATGGATTTAGATAGAATAACTTGTTTAAATTGGTAAATTTTAGAATTACACCCAAATCGCCTTTACATGTTGCTTATTAACTAACTACACTGGTTAGTTAACCCCCGTATGAACCCTTTGTTTACTCTTTATTTTAAGAGAAATATACCCCTAGGAACAACCCGTTAGAGCAAGCCTTTAGGAACTACACCAACTATTTGTTTTGTTACACCTTTACACCTTAGCCTACCCTGTTAGATTAAGTTTATTTTACAGTTGCTAGTTGCTTAAAGTTTAAAGTTTGTATTTCCCGAGTATTGTGTCTATTTTGGTACGGTTAGAAGAAATTTGCACATTGCAAATAGGAATGTATATTATAGTCAAAACTCATGTATTTTTACTATCATCACAATTAATGGTATGTCCGAAGAATGAAGGAACTATCAAAGGAATTATCCAGAATTATTATGATCATGAAGATGGTGAAACTACACCGAGTTTCGTAGTATAGTGTTCAAAAAAATCGAAAAAGGAAAAAATCGCAACAAAAAAGAGAAGAAAAGTTTAAAGATAATCGTTTTGCAACTACCGAAGGAATTACACGAAGGATCGATTATTCGTTGATACAAATCGACGATGTAGAGTATTGTATAAAGTGGAAGATATCGCCATTTGCCTTGTAAAGTATGTAAAGTATAGGATGATTAGGAAGTTGACCGTTACAGGAATGCCAACTTAGGTTGTTGTTTTTGATATATGATCAAGACGTTGTAAATAGTTGTGTCTTTATCATGGTAATGGTCAGTAAAAAGTGTCTAGCAACTTGTATTTTAGACTTAATATATTTGTTTCGTAATTTTTATTTAACAACAATTTAATTCCCTTT